>JBBPMO010000148.1:0-48503 GCA_038090315.1 Xanthoconium stramineum | reverse complement strand
TTATAAAGTCTAAAAGACGGCTGTGACCATTATATTAGATTATCACACAATATAACCACTTCGCAACAAGTCTCCGTACGTGGGAACTTCATATTTTCTATCCAAGGACTGGGATCCCAGTGATGTATATAGACCATGTGTATCAGGCCACGATCACATCAAAGTTGCAGTACATACCGGTTTCACTGAATCTGAGTGGTTCAAGTGTGCCAGAATCTCCGTGCATCACAGCGTTCAGAAGGCCCGCTCTAGAAGCATCGGACGATGTAGCTTGCACTCGCCGTCGCTCCGCAACTTGCCAGCGCAGCCTGAGACTGTGCAGCGCCTGTACTGCGCCATCAAATGTTCCCAACATTTGTGATGCAATGCCCAAGACGGGACTTGTCAAACAAATTATCACAGAAACCCAAGAAAGGAAACTCTCCCTGATGGTTGTCCGACAATGTCCATGGCGGGCCCGACTCTGGCGACCGTCGCCCTTGCATGTTCACCATATACACAGCAAACGCGCAGTGCGCGAGGACAAGCGGTGGCCGGGCTGGGAGGTCGTCGTGGGCATTGAAGTCCATGCTCAAATCAAGTCGCGGAGAAAACTGTTTTCGGGTGCGTACAAAGTCTATCTATATAGTCTGGGATCGTTTACTACTCGTTCGACGTGCAGACGCGCCCACTTCGAAACCTGGTGGAACCCCCAACTCGCTTGTCGCCTTACATGACGCTGCGTTCCCTGGTACACTTCCGGTGCGTAGCGTGCTCGCGTCTCTCCGTCAATAACGTCTCACAAACACGCAGACATTGAACCCCAAGTGTGTCGAACTCGCCGTTCGAACCGCGATTGCGCTCAATGCACTCGTTCAGCCGCGCTCTGCGTTCGACAGGAAGCACTACTTTTATTCCGACCTGCCCGCTGGCTACCAAATCACACAGCGCTATGGTGAGTCTAACACATCTTTTTCGCGCATATATATACATACCTATACACGTCCCGTATAGCACCGTTAGCAAAGGGGGGTTACTTGGCTTTGTCCACGTCGCACAACTGCTTCCGAGTTGGAATCACCCAGATACAGCTGGAACAGGTTCGTGACGCGTCTCGATGTGTTCGCGCACGGCTCTCACCTCGCATCTTTACTTTCAGGATACCGCAAAGTCGATAATTGATGCGCGTCGTCGTATCACTCAGGTCGATCTCAACCGCGCGGGTTCAGGTCTGATGGAAATCGTTTCTGAGCCGGACATGAGGTTCGTTTCTCTTCATGTCAAAGCCGGGTTGTCGTTTAAGGGTACTCTCTTTGTGCTTTAGGTCTCCAGAGGAGGCGGGCGATTATGTCCGCACTCTCCAAGCTATGCTTAGGGCTGTGGGCGCAAGCGATGGCAGCATGGAGTTGGTATGTATATCGTCCACGGCCCTTGTCCTGTGTGACGGTGTTCTTAGGGATCCCTCCGATGTGATGTGAATGTGTCAGTGAATAAACACAGACAACCCCCAGGGACGCGATGCGAAATCAAGAACCTCAATAGTGTCAAGTTCATGATGGTCGCTATCAGTGCGTTGTTTGTTCCCGTTCTCGTCGCAGGTCCTTCTATTCCCCCTTAGCATCCGAAGTCTTTCGCCACATCGATCTCCTAGAGCGCGGTCAGACTGTACCTCAAGAGACGCGCGGGTTTGACGAGGCAAAGGCGGAGACATTCAGGTTGAGGAGCAAGGAAGACTCTCCAGATTATAGATACATGCCAGACCCCAATTTGCCGCCACTTCTCCTATCTCCCGTTCGTATCTCCCTCCTTTCACGTTCATCATACATTCAATTCAGGTCCTAGGCGTACATTGATCGTGTTCGGAAGTCTATGCCAGAACTCCCTCAAGAGACGCGTGCGCGACTGATGAACATAGGTTTGACCGAGCAGGAAGCTGAGGTGCTCATGGCCATGGATGCTGGACGGGAGGTCCGTTTCGATGGCGAACCTGCCCAAGGAGCTGTCCAGTACTTTGACCGCCTCGCTCAAGGCCGCTCCGCAAAGGCGGCCGTGAACTGGTATGTGATGCGTTCTAGTATTGTATTTGACCTAGTGTTTTGAACTGAATTAGGATGATCCATGAACTTCTGGGTCAACTCACGACGCGCAAGGAGACATTTAGCGACAATCCGATCTCGGTGGAGCAGATGGGCGAGTTAGTGGATATGGTGCAGTCCGGGAAGTTGACAGGTGTGGATCGTTGTTCTTCATCTCAAAAGTGCTCATGCGCGATCTCTAGGGAAATCAGGAAAGACCCTGTTGCGTCACATGGTCACCTCACGCTCAACCGCTTCGCCGTCAGTTTTGGCGAAAGAGTTGGGTCTGCTGGCGATATCCGACGATGACGGGTCCTTTTTGAAAAAGTGGTGTTTGGAAGCGATCGAGGCGCTTCCCGAAGAAGTCCAGAAAGTGAAAGAGGGGAATGTGAAAGTCATGAATCGGATAATGGGAAAAGTAATGCAACTGAGCGGAGGGAGGGTCAAGGCGGGCGATGTGAGACAAATGTTGGAGGATCTGCTCCAGAAACCTTGATAATCTATTTTACATTTTGCTCTACTAGTGAGTACAAGGTGCTCAACTTTTAGACTCTAACCTTGCTACTTGGACCTTTGTCCTCAGTCCCCTCCACCCCGTGCTGGCCTCGACTTTCTGACTGGCTTCGGATGGCATTTCTGTAAGGACTTTGGCGATGAAATTGACGTCCGTGAGAGGCGTCAAGTCGTTGCGTCTAGGCAGTTGCTGTAGGCTCTCGTTAGACACGCTTATGAGCGACTTGCACGACGCACGCGTTTCACCCGATCGTAGGGCGCCTCCCAACCACTCAGTTGTCGTACGATGATCGGCGAGCTAGACGAAAAAGAATGGAATATTCGTGTATCGTGTAGTCGGAAGAGGACATTATCCACGCGTAACGTGAATCGCGCGAGGATAAAGATACAAGTAGGCATGACACGCTTGACGGGCATATAAGCTACAACGCCAAGACGAAACAAGAACACAACTGACTATTCTGACGAGCAGATGAGAGGAGCCGTTGTCGTGCAGTTCGTCCTCGAACAGGGGTATTTCTGCGTAGAACAAGATTGGGTCTGGACGGGTAAGTTCAGCGAGGGGGATGGTGTGCGCCGAATTGTCTGGATCAGCGTCAATCCACATCTCTGCATCGGATGCATCTCCCGCATCCGTGTGGTGTCCGCCATAAGTCGTTGTATACGTCCAGTCATACGGTTTCGCAGCAATGGTAGTGGGGAGTGGTAGGTTCGTCCCAGGGTCTGTGCTGGTTTTCAGCGCTCAGAGGCGACGCACATCTCTACATGGGCACGGTCTCACCGGCTCTTCAACCAAGCGTCCGCATACCCGACCTTGACGCCCCCATCGCCCTCCCCGAGTTCGCCACCTCTCACGCCCGCCAACGCGCCCCGCGCATCGAGCACCATCTTCCACCCCGACGGCCGATGCTCGAGCGACAAATAGTTGCTCCCAAACGTCATCTCCGGTAACGGGAACCCAAGCGCGGCCTGGATCGCATCGCACTCGGACGCGTTGGAGATGGCGGTGGAGGAGGCGGTGATGAGCCAGCCGTGGATGTCGATGGAGCGGGTATGGGTGGATTCGGAGTGTGTGTATTCTGGGACGGCGATGGCTGAGGACATGATCGGATCGAGAAAGTATTCAGAGGCAATGTACGTTGCCGTCGTCGTCGATGAGGAGGACTAACCTCGATCGGAGATTGAATTTCCCTCTGTAAGTCCATCGCGTGTGCGGTTATCGTAACAAATGTATAACCAAGTAGCTTCAAGGTCACAACGTCATGGACTCCCATACAGCCATGAACTCGATTTTCGTAGCGTGTACACTCATAGGTGTTGGCGTGCCAGCATAGATGATGGGGCGGAGGTTAGAGACATGAGGTCGTTAGGACCGACCAGGCGTCGAAGTGAGGAAAAGACGTGCAGTGAGCGCGTCCAGGCGAGGGCGTCGGATATAACGTGCAGCGTACAACATGGATGGTATCAGCGGCGAATACTACGCTAACGGCGTGTCCCTTCTGACCCCTTGGGTGACTCCGGAGCACTACCCCTTCGAGAGCTTGCCTTCCAGTTTTCCTTCCCGCACATCTTCCTGTGTTTCTTGCTCCTCGTCTTCCTGTGTCTCTTGCTTCTCGTCTTCCTCCTCGCCCTCTGGAGGAATATGCCCCTGAAGTCGTTTGACCATGAACTCGTCGTGAGCCACCTTGATCAAATTTCCATCACGAACACAGGGACTCGCCGCTACGTACATCTATCAACCAGAGTAGCCGCCCCAAAAGTTACGAGTCGCAGCTACTCGGAGTCCTCCGCTCCATCTGGATAAGCATGTCGGAGTGTGAACACTATGGCAACGATTCAGCCTATTGTTCATTGGAATCCACCTTTGACGCTACTCATCATGCAGAAACGGCGTGCCCAGCGCAACGCCAACCCACACGGGAGGATCAATAAGCAGGGTCTCATTGACCTTCCGATCGACGTGATGGTCGAGGTGAGGCTCACACCGCTGTCTTGCGTCATGACGAGTTACATATCCTGCCACCAGGTATTTCAATACTTGGAACCCGTGGATATTCTTTATCTCGCTCGGACAACAAAAACACTCCGTGCTTTCCTTCTCGACCGTCATTGGTCCTGTCAGGTATGGAAGACGGCCTTCAGCAATGTCCACAACATGCCTCCACCCTGCCCCGAGTACCTCTCCGAGCCCGTGTACGCTCATCTTGCATTCGTCCCTGTTTGCCACGTACGTTCGTACACACCACATGCTTTCCGGATTCGAATTGAGGGTGACACTTAGGGATGTTTCGAACATTGCAACGCGATTGAATGGGAACTACGAATACGATTATGTTCTAAGTGCCGCCTTGAGAAAATGTACGTTTCACAAGCTCTTAGTCCCTCCAGCATGGTGGACCTCGATGAATAACACGTGTAACATGTTTCCTAGGACCTCCGCTGCCCAATTTTTCCACTCTGTACCCACCAAGTTCGATGAAACGCTGCAGAAGGCCCGTTTAGTCCGTTTACCCGTAGCCAAGCGTCATATCGAATTGTATGAAGGTAATCTGGAAGACATTCCCATGGAGTTCGTGCCCAAGCATCTCACTTCGAATTGGGAGAGTTTACTTGGACGTGCTCAACGCTCCAAACGTGCTGTAGAATCGTTTGTAAAGAAAGAAAACAAAGCATGGGCGCCAATAATGAAGGTGGAGGAACGCGAACAAATACCTGTCGACAATGTGAGACTGACAATAAAGTTGCTAGCATGCAGAGTTATGCCACGAGTGGGAGTTCCAGCGAGAAAAAGAGGTACGAGAAAAGAGAATGGATGAGTGGGTTTCTCCCCGCTTAACTTTCCGAGTCATCGCTTATTTGAATGCAGGATCAAGACAAAGCTCTCCGTCTTGGGCTGGGCGAACGAGATGGAATACTGGAAGCCCTTTTGGGAGCTTCCCGAAGTCAGCAAGGCAGGGCCTCTGACCTCTGATGGTAAGCCTCCGATCTCGGTCATTTTCTGACAAAGTCTTGACATTCGTCCAGAATGGAACGAGATATCTCCCAAACTCATTGCGTTATTGTCAAGAGTCAGACCCGATCGTATCGCGAACATCTATCGCAATCGTCTCCATATCCTTAGCTAAATAGCAAGCACCATGCTCGCTGCGAAACCCATTGATCTCTTCCTACATCCCGACATTCGCCATGTCCTGGAGTCCGACATCGAACCCTGGGCGGACCACGACATGATAGAACATGAACTCGTGCTAATCTTGCATAGAATAATGCGACAACAACACGACGAGGCGGTAGTCGCTCTCACATCATTGACTCAGCAACAGCTCGGTCCTAAAGTCAGTGTTAAACCGTCCAATGTCCAATTCCAGTGCACTCGGTGCAAAGAATCCATGACGTTCGACTCGGCGCTGAAGCACGAGCATCTCTATCAAGAATACATCCTGGAGAGGAAGCCCATGTATTCACACATGCCAGAGTTGAAGATCTACGAAAAAGTTGGAAAGGAGCTATACCAGTCACATTTTCGGAACCTCGACGTGCTCCGGGCGAGTATGCGGCCCCAGAACAAGAAAAGTTCGCGCAAGAAGAGACGTGCGTAGACGCTCGCCGTGGTATGATCTAAACTGAGGGCCAAACCGACCCCTACAAGACAGTCATACCATGACGTATCTACGAATAGCTATGTACATGCATAGTGTACTTGTGTCGTCACTCATCTAACGTACTGTCGCTCTCATCGCTTTCATGTACTGAATAACCATCGATCATCGATCAGCGTCCAGTTGTAGTCACAGAGACATCACAACACATACCTTCTTTCGAGCAAGAGTGCCATTGGACCCTTTGCAAGGCACATCGGGAACACATCCAGCCACGGCAGCCCGAGCATTGAGAGCAACACTCGTTGCACACATGTGACCGGCACTCTTGGCATTGTCTGAACCCATCTGGTGGCTCGGCCCCCATATCTTCTCGATGAAAAAACCTCTTTTCCCCAACCCGAGCCAGACAGCCAAAACAAATAGCAGTTCGATTGCAGATCTGACAGGGGTGATAGCATCGGCGGCACTCAACCCCCTTCATGCAATATGTTGTTCCGCAGCGGCAACATGAGACGAAGTCGGGAACACGGGGGTAATCAACCACGAGACAGGCGTCACATAACCAGACGGCGCCACAACCACAGCGTCGTCCCTTTTCCACGGCGACGCACTCGGTGCAGTAGGCAAGCTCGAGGTAAAGCTCCGAGGACAAATGTGCAAGCGACGGACAGAGATTGCTTCGCTCGCCGCTGCATGCGTACCATGGACCTGCGCGGCCAGATTTTATGCAAGAAACACATGGACCAGGCCGTAGTGAATGTGCCCGCACGATCGATTTGGTGTCGTATGTGCGGGACGCCTCGGCCAGTTCCTGCGAGCCTGGTGTAGGGTGGATAATTCGTTCAGGACACCACTTCACGTCCAAACGACAGGTCCAGGCGTTGCATGATGGACAGTGGACAAAGGGAGAGTCTGAGCTTTGCTCTCTTGACTCTAGGCAACCGTGACACATCATCCGCTTGTGCTCGTCGCATTTTGCACAGTGGACAACCTGCGAGCCAGCACATCCATTGTTTGAGCACGAAACAATGGCGTCGCACTCGCAGCAACTCCAAAGAGGAGAGTCACAGAGCGGGCAAGTAAGTAGGTCCGCGTTTCCAAAAGAACTCGTGTCTTCGATGATGTCGTTGTGAATCAATCGATTTCTATAGTCCTACAGCCACGTCAACTTATCAAGCGATTTGACCTGCGAACTAGTTGAAATACTCACCTTGACTCTTACTAGCACACGATGGGCATATTCCTCGAGTTGGTGCACGAAGATTCGACCCAAAGCTGACCTGGGACCTTCAAACTGAATGTCATATATGTTGATTTTATACCTGACCCCTGGGACATGTACTGAAAGGAATATTTCAGAAAGCTCGGAGAGATCATGGGTATGTTTGAGACAGAAGTATTGCCCCTCCATGCAACTTGAGCGACTCGGAGGCCGATCATTACGTTCAAGGATCGTGAGCAAAATGAGAAGGTCTTCAAATGGTTTGCACCTTGAGCGCTCAGGACTGTCTAAACCCTCGTCGCTTACTCGGGGCATGGTAATACACGTCACGAGAGGATCCCGAGCCATCATCTGAGTGGCGGTTAGGAGAAGAGGGGACTTGTCACATTGTGACTATTTCGTACTAATAATTATCCAAGTCCCTGCTCGCCCCCAGACGCTGACGCTGACGTACCAGTAGGGTCGTGCACTATTAATTGATCACCCACCAACGAGGTCCAACATCGTTGACGCTGTCTCAATGTGAACCCGTAAGTCGTCAAATAATCATCGTTATGCAAATGCCGACATTACCGCTAGTGTCTTCCAGGTGAATCTCCTAGTGAACGTAACAAGTTCGCATTCGTCCACACCTCACACTCGACGAAGAGATCATCGGCCAGAAGCTGGTTTTGTCCAACCTCTCTGCTCAAAAGAACTCTTCCTCCTCCATTCATTACCTCTCTGTCGAAATTCTTCAGATCATATTCATCCATTACACTTGTGGCTACCATACCAACAGTGTTGGTTCGCCTGTTCAAATGCCACCTAGTTGGGTCAATGTTTCATACGTTTGCTGTCAATGGCGCAGTGTTGCTTTGAACGGTCCAAACCTTTGGTCGTACCTCGTGATTCGGAGTTTCAATTTTGATCCATCTAACTCGTAAAATTACCCTTGGTCTACTTGTAAATACGATGGAAGAATCGCGACCGTCCACGCCAGCAGCGCCGCCACAGGACTTGTGGTCCTCGATATTGGACTCGGTGTCTTCGACGCGCTCGATACCCTCGAAACAAGTCCTCCTTCTCGGCCCACCTTCCTCTGGCAAATCCGTCCTCGCGTCCGCATTACTCCAGAAACCCGTCACCGCAGACGACAGCAACGACGCATCGCGCACCGATTTCGCACTGGGATACGATTGGGCGGATATACGGGATGAGGGAGACGAAGGTAGGTCTTGTCTTGCAAGGAACTCGTCCAAGGCGAGCTGGTGTCTCTCTTGGTAGACACATTGGCGCGGCTGTCCGTGTATACGGTGCCTTCAGACGCGAAGGCATATACGGCCTTGTTGCCTCATTTCCTACCTCCTAGAATGGCACTACCACATACGCTCGTCATGATCGTCTTGGACTGGACGCGTCCCTGGACGTTCGTAGAGGATTTACAGACGTGGCTCAAGTGGGTAGAGCAGTGGGCGAAAGGGGACGGCTCACGAGAGGTGGAGATTGTGAGAGAGGAAAACCACGAACGACGTACGTGTTCTTTTTGACCGTGTCGTCATTGGTTTTGAGACCCGGACCTGGAACGTTGCGTAGTACAGGCACATCTACAACACTACGCAGAGCCGTCTGCTGACGCATTGCCCACCACGTCCAACTTGTCTTCGAATACTGTGCTGCCGTTGGGTCCTGGGACACTTACGCACAATTCGGCTGGAGTTCCGATCGTCGTTGTGTGCACAAAGGCAGATTTGATCGACGAAGGGAGCGACCTCGTTGGCGCTGGTGCATCAGGGATGGGAGGAATGGTCAAAGGCAAGGGTGGCCAATGGGAAGAGCAGACAGATGGTGTCATGCAAGTTCTCCGGACGATATGTCTAAAATGTAAGGCGTCTATTTTCGTTTCGCTTCATGATAACCCCAACGCGAATGATTAGATGGTGCCTCGCTGTTTTATACCACTCCTCAACCTAGTACCCTCAGCGTGCTACGGCAGTATGCGCTACATCTCTTGTTTACGCCTCCAGCGCCGTCTCCCGGAGTAGCAGCTGGAACGGAGGCACCCGCACCGATACGAAACCCGTTTGTTTTCCATCACAGACCAAACACGCTCGATCGTGATCGTATCGTCGTTCCTGCTGGTTGGGATAGCTGGGGAAAGATCGGTGTTCTACGGGAAGGATTCGAGGCACGGGTGTGGGGCGAGGCATGGGACACGGATCTTGCGGAAGGATCAATGACGGAGGACGCGGGTGGAGTAAAGAAGATGTACCGAACGTTGGTTCCCGATCAAGGCGCAAAGGTGAGCTCCACCTCAGTTTGTCGGCGCATCATCTTCATATCTATCCCCCCTAAAGCCCCCACCGTTGCCCCCATTCAACGCTCCAATGGCGGAACAAGCATTCCTTGCTAAGCATTACGACGAGAACTCAAAGAAGCCGGATCGGGACCCACGTGGCGCGTTCCGAAACCCTGTAGAGACCGCGACGGCCGGTATAGTCGGTCCTCTTGGGAGCAGTAGCTTCAACCTACCGAACGTGGAGAAGGCCCTTGCGGATATGGAATCTGGGTTGGGCAGTGGCAGTGCGCTGAACGCGAGCGTAAACGGTGATGCTGCACGGCGTCTTTCCAGAGGGGGTGCCCGACCTACGGTTGGTGGTGCGGCAACGTCGACGACTGGTCGGGCGCCTACGTCACCGACGTTGAACACGTCAACGAGCTCGACGGGAGGACAGACGCAACATGAAGTGTTGCAAAACTTTTTCCAGAGCTTGTTGAGTTCCAAGGATCGAGCGGGGGCGAGTGCGGCTGCATCCCGGGCCGCTGCTGCGGGTGCTTCGTTGCCAAGGCCGAATGGAAGTCCTGGCGGGACGGAGGATACGAGCTGATGATCGAGCTATGGTTTTCTTTTGTGATCGTAATGTGGAACATATCATGCCCTCAGTTGTTTCTGCAACGACCCTGCCTGACATATAACAATTGACTTGGAGCAGTGGATTCATTGCCCTAACATGATGTAACTGAACCATCTACATACATACTACAGCTACAGTAGTCCAGAATTGTCTCTGATTTGTAACGACATCAATTATGTTCTTCAACTGTTTAGAGCACTATTGACCCTTCCACTTCCAGTCGAAAGTCAACGTTTCACCGTAACTGCGAGAATTGAAACATTCAATTAGTGTGACTTGACCTCCATGAGAATCTTTGCGTTTGGAGAGAACATCATGAAGAGCGAACACGTCTCCGCCGGGAAAAGGACGACACCCGCATCGGGGCAATGGGATCCAAGGGAAGAAAACTCTGCAGAGCACCACCTCTACTAGCGCAGGCGCAACTATACGCTCAGAGCCCTGTTGATCGTCACGTTCCCTCTGATCCTCCGTGTCGTCGTCGTGGGCAGCGGAGAGTACGGTTGCTAGGTCTGGCAACCAGCCTTCCGTCAGTTTAAGGTAACGTAAGCCCTGAAGGTGTCCCAGTATCTTGCTCCAAAACGCCGATGCAGACGAAGGATCGATGACGTGAAGACTCTGAACGTTTGTCAGAGGCAGAGAGCAACAAACGCCACTGATGGCGGTGTGAATTGTGAGGTCGTAGTCGTGGCCGCTCGGTGACCATCGATGTAGGTTCAAGATGACCTGGAGAGGGATATCGCAATCCCAGTGCCTGTTTGTGAATGATGGGCCTGGTTCGAAAGGACCACAGGCGCGTTCCGATGCACTGAAGGTGAGTACTCTCTTACCCCAACCGGGTAGAATGACCAATGAACGGGTTGTCGCACAGGACGTGCCACAGCTTTGTGCCACAAGAGAGGAGAATCGAGAATAATCGTCGAGAGAGCAACCTTGTTCATCATGACAAGCTAGCCTGACTTGTGTCCTTGCAGGGATGTTTACGCAGGATAGAAATGCGATGACTGTCGAGAGCGGAGCGGTGATTAAAAGACGAGAGAGACGGGGAAGCGAGAATTTCTGGAAGGTACAAAAGGCTGCGTCAGAGAGAAAACCAGCAGCGCTAGCAAGAGCATCGTCGAGATATAGATGTTCGAGGTTTTGCGCGGAACTCGGCGATGGTAAGAACTCCGTCATGTTCTGTTGGGACACGGCAGGGATATGGTGCAGGCTGACGGTCGTCAAGCAACTCAGCTTGAACAAAGACAACGGTGGCGAATGGCGCGAGAGCTCGAGTGTACGAAGAGCTGGCATATCTTCACCAAAAGGCGAAACATAGACTGCCGCTGAACAACTATCAGCTGTTGATATTCCGAGTGTTTGAAGGTGAGGAACAATGGTAGAGGAAAGACAGTGCAAAAACCCGTAATCAACATCGCACGTGAGGCGAAGCTCTTGAATACGCTCTGCATTTTTCATTGCTCGGTCCAGGAGGCGCAACGAGGCTCGGGCTACTTTGCTCGAATGATTCGTATTCACGTGTAGCTTTAATGGCACCTGATTTGATCTAGCCAAGAACTCCTCCATCCAGCGCTCCGATGTCACGCCAAGATAGGACCAAAGAATTGGGCAATTCAGAGCAACATTGCGCCAATGTCGGGAAACGTATGAAATATTGATCCAACTGGGCATACCAGCAGTCAGAGCGGGACAGTCGAGATCCCCCCGAGCGCAGTAGATGAAGATGATTTCAAGGATCTCCGTTGAAAGGCGAGAAATGAAGGCATGCGAATTTCTTTCAGCGTGGAGACCCAGTATCGCCAACTTGTGCTTGATGATGTCTTGGTCGATGCGCGCCATGGCCGTGGTTGTCATGTTGCATTAGTATGAAAGGCCAACTTGCCAAGACTGGTGTTCGCTATCAGCCGAATTAGCCAGCTTGAACAGAAGCAGTTCGACAACGTACGCAGTTCAAACGGTTCGCTGGTGTTCGTGTGAGATGAGTTATGGAGTTTGTTGCAACAAGATGAGCGCGAGTGAAGAGGAAGACCTCAGATGAAGGTCAGATTTGGAACTGCTATCCCCTAATGTACAGCTCAACTTTTATACTAGACTACTCAATAGATAGAGTAATCTTATTGATTAGATTTCGAGCTACGTCATTAGTACTACACGAGTGGCTAGAGTCCAACAGGGTTAAACAAGTTGAGGCCCCTGTCCTGGTACCCTTCGTCGTCCCAAAATGACTCAGCACGATTTATGTACAAACATGGTAACGCTCCGTGCATCGCGAAGAGTCCAGAACATGCACTATCGTCAGCTCTTTCCTTTACTCCACGTCACCTCCGCGACGAGAAGTTTCGGTTGCGTCAGGTTTTACAATCACTTTCACTTCCTTTCCTCACGGACACAAAACCTACCTTGTACGCAAATTTTCGAAAACGTATCACCTGCGTTCGCCAAGGTAGACCTGTGTAAAACGTCGGCGCGTGCAGTTGACAGCTCGCTCAATTGCATACTGCAAAGTAAGCGCGAGTACTAGTACTGTGCATGTCATTTACCCCGGTCAAGCATTTCAACTCACGCAGAACTCATGGGTACAGCCGTGACACATTTTGATTGGAAGGACAGGCGTTTAATCAAATTTCGCGCTGACACTGCTTAAAGCAAATCGACACAGCACAATGTAATAACTCCAGTCAAAAAAGGTATCACCTGGGGAGCTTGAATCGCTGTGGTATGTGCGGCAAGTGATTTCTCGCATCATCCAAAACTCCCTCTCGTGACTGACGCGTAGATCATAGCCTTGAGCACATCCACCAGACTATTCATAGTTGTCCGATATCATCCAAACCTTACTGAATTGATTGACTGCAACACTTAGGGTTTTTTCTGAAAATGGCAAGATCGGTGACAAACAGACGACAACAATGCTGTTGACGACCGGCAATTTTCACACGGGCGCTTTCCCGACATCTGCCTCGTTGCAGCCCACATCCCGACGAGTCCCAAAAACGACCGCAAGAATACATAAACGATGGGCAAATGGTGCATTACCCTCCATCTTATCTCTGACTCAGACCCTCTAAACAATCATTGTATTTCAGGACAACCGAATACTATGATGACGTCCTAGGCGCAAAAATGAGGAGTTTAGTGTACGCCACCCCATCGTCTCCGTAGTCGTTGCCAGCTGAGTCCTTCCTAGCTCCGGTGCCATCAAGCGCGCGAGGCTCGAGAAAGTAGAGCCCATGATTACCTACGAAGCGTTCGTAGAAGACCTCGACCGTGGTGACTCCTTCACCACATCGCTCATCGAAGTCCTTGTCAGGGTACGTCTCGCACTGTGCTTTGTTCATTCGTGTTCTGGAATGACGCCACCGCACAGGAGGTCGCAGAACGTCGTTATCGTCCCCACGCAGCCGATCGTGGCCTCATTGGGGATCGTACCGTCCGGTCCCTGCGCAAGCTATCCGCTACATCTATCTACCGCACCGGTCGTGTACCTGGTGTCCGGCGAAGTGTGGACCTCGCCGAGTACCTCTCGCAACCCCCAGACGAACTGGACGTGGACGAAGATGACGACGAACTGGGCCCATACGGCACCTTTGTACCTGTCATGGAAGGCAGTCGCCTGAACACGGATTTGTACGATGCATATCGCTCCCAACATAGTTGGTCGAATTCCTCGGCGCCTTATTTTTTGAGTTTTCCTCATGCTTCTCCCCCGATGTCATCAGCCCCTCCTCCCGATGCGGCGAGTGACAGAATACTACCACCCCTTGTGGATGCGTCGCCACCCCCAAGGACGACTGCGTGGCCATTATCCTCATCCAGCGGTTTCTTTCATTCGACGTTATCGAGGCAGCCCTCGATACGCCGTCCTGGGCGTAACAGGATGTCAGACTTTAGCGAGTTCACAGCCGCACGCCGTAATTCCACTCGTCAACTCACCCACGATGAAGATCACAGCGCTCGTTCAGAACCTCCCCCTGTCAACGCCTCTGAGCCACCTGCCACATCTTTCCTTGGTCCACGATCGTCTTCTGCCCAAGTGAGGCGGTTCTTCCCTTTTGGGAGGACTCGTCGATTCGAAATCATACCAACACCACGACCGGCGACGAGTATGTCGGACGACTGGTATTTCCCGCCTCATTCAGGGTGGAGCGCGACTCCGTCTGAGCGGACAGGTGCAGGGGAGGAACCGACCGAGGAGCGTTCGCAGGCGCCACGCTTGAGACGGGGAGGGCTGCGTGCACCGGAATCGTTGCTCTCGCGGCATTCTTCGCCACCGATCGGAGTTCCGACGATCGCATTTCCGACGCCGGAGGAGTTACAGCGGGTAACGACGGCAGCAGTAGCTGCTACGCCCACCCCCACGACGGTGGCGACGGGAAACACCACAGAAAACAGTTTGGTGGTGGAGGAACGTGTACAATGAAATTTATTTATTCAGGAGACGGTGATTAGATTCAATTTTAACCTACTACTATGTTCTTTTTTTGTTTGTACTCGTGCCACTTGTATCCCTCTCCTTATTTATGGATTCGGCGGCTCAAGATGAAACAACCTCAACCTCGCTTACGTAACGCTCTATATTGCTGTCCATGATCAAGAGACGAAGCCGTCCACAATCCAGCGTCCGAGAAAAGTCTCCAGCAACAGAAGAACCAGTCTCTGCTCACGTTTCTGAACCAGACAACGTCGAGGGTGACGATGACGAAGACAAGTCTCTTCCGTGCGTAGTCAACTGCGATAGACATCATATTAGCGGCGTGACGTTTATGACCGAGCAGGCTCTCGGAGTTGCTCGAGCTGAGGCGGTTGCGCAAGTCAAGACAGGGAATCGACGTACACAAGTTGTCTAGCGGGGACGTCAAGAAGAAACGGCGTCGAAATACGGAGGAGGCGCTCGAGGACCAGGGGGGTCTGAGGCCGGGCGTGGGGGGCGCAAAGGCCGAGGAGGAGTGAGTCCGTCGCATTCTTTATTGAGGGGTGTGCGACCGACTGTTGACTACGCTCGGTGCGACACGATAGGGAGCAAGAAGAGGACGCGGCCACGAAAACTCGACGGGCCGTTCGGACCAATAATTTTACCCAGCAGACCAACGTGCT
This sequence comes from Xanthoconium stramineum, assembly GCA_038090315.1. NCBI lineage: Eukaryota > Fungi > Basidiomycota > Agaricomycetes > Boletales > Boletaceae > Xanthoconium > Xanthoconium stramineum. The sequence continues at coordinate 33,124 of JBBPMO010000148.1, read as the reverse complement.
CGATGTGGACAAACACATGTGCGGCTGGCGCCTCCCTTTTGTCTTTCCCTCCGAACTGACCACACGTTCGCGTACCTATCCAGGATGGCATACATTGAAGAAAACTTGAAAATCCGGCGTCAACAACAGGATGGGTCGGACACGTCGACGGGCGGTGCAAAGGACGAGTTTGCACTGTCGGAGCGCTGGAAAACCGAGAAGAAGACGGCGGACGAGGGGAGCGTGACGAATAGCATGGCGATGTTGACCGCGATACCAGAGGTCGATCTTGGCATGGAGTGCGTCATCCTCCTCGTTTTACCGACCCGTTCTAATATGGCTCACACATCTGCTTCTTGATAGCACCCGACTTAGGAATATCGAGGAGACAGAGAAAGCGAAGCGGCAAGTGGCAGAAGAACGCAAGGAGCGCAAAAAGGTGAATACGGACGAGGAACATCTCGTTGCCACTCGATGTACGTCGCTCCTTCACATTTCTTTTTGTGCACGAGTGTCTTATTTATTTTCTCGTCGCGTTGTACAGTTTACCGACCGCACATCAAACAAAGGTCAGACGCGGAAATCATGCGTGATGCCAAGTTGGAAGCGATGGGGTTGCCTCCGCAAGAAGACCGTAAACCGCGGCATGACAAGCCGCAGATGGCAACGGATGAATTTGTACGTGGCACTCAAACCCTCACGGCGTTCGTGGTATGTTGCTGACGCTTGTCCTAGGTCATGGAACGGTTCAAGAAACGGATGCGAAGATGACATCACGGATCCACTTTCGCTTTTCACTGTTTTATCGGCACAGGCCAATCGCCATGCGATCTCTGCCAGTGCTTCCTTCCGTCCCAGTATACCGACAAGAACATTGTGTTGACGAGTAATTAATACCTTTTGATATGAGAAATGGCTGCAGATATTTCCGTTAACGCCGGATCGCCTTCTTGCTTCGTGGACACACGACTTCATCGTGGCCCTTGCATATCGCGAATGATAATGAAAAAAGACACCGAGAGACGAACATCAACGGATATCCTACCTCCAAGGCCCTCATCATGCCTTCCATCCTCCGCGATTCATAAATCTTGGACTCTGGCATGCGTCCGTACAGGCGTTTCTTTTTTTCTTTTTCGTGCTGGCGTAAAGATAAAGATGGTCGTGGTACATCGCTCTTTCGGACTCCATAACCTGGTCGCACTGGGTGCACCCGAAAATCGCGTTGGCCGGCTCGATGCTCATATCGGGACCGAGCGAACGATACGAAAGTGGCTACTGCGTCGGCATGTCATCCTTGCATCAACTCAGGCAGAATCGGTTTCAGCTTTTGTGACGTTGCCGTGCTGTCCATCTCGGTATCGATGGCGTACGTCTAGGTGGAGGGTGATGTCGATGGCTCTAGGGCGTGGACCGAGGCCCCTGATGTAATATTTCACGGAAATTCCTGAGGCAGGCTCGGTAGATCTAGGCCAAGCACCTGCGTTTAACGAAGACGGCGAGCACGCGTAAGATCTGACCATTCTGGGAGGATGGTGAGTGAATTATGATACCAATCGGGTCACACCAGCAGGAGTCGGAGGCCCTGGCTTGTCCACTTTGGAATGTCACTGAAAGGACGTCGAGTAATGCACATCGTCCTTCCATTCCAGAGCCTGGATATGCCTCTTGATGCTAAATTCAAATAAGTAGGAGCCCTTACGATGAACGGAACGTGCTCGCTCACTCTCTCATCTCGAATAGCCTTGAGTCGCTTTGCCCTGGTTTAACCGCCTGGACTCCCACAGTTCGCACAACTCAGCATGCTGAGAACAAATATTGTTGAGACGGCACGTCGTCGGCGAGATACTTGATCGCGTTCCGCACCTTGGCAATAGGCTCCCACAGCTTGTCTTCCCATTCCACAAACTTCTCGGGTAACGTGGAGCGCTCGATAGGGCTACCCGGTCCGAGAGGCGATGGATAACAAGTGATTTCACAATAGCGACGTCCATGTCGCGATCGCGCAGCCCTAGGCGTCTCTCTGAGGTAGGTAAACACACCGAAAAGACTTTGACCAACATTTCCTCATCGAAGAGATAGGTTCGTGGTGAGTACACGACCTTTGCTCATTGGCATTTGCTGCCGATTCCGGAGAGGGGACTTACATTCCCTCGTGGTACCCGGGGCGACATCGCATGCGTACCTCCCATTCGATCGTGTCGCACGGGTTAAAACATCCCTAAGTGTCGACGTCAACGTCAGTTCGAGCTCGACGGATGTGCGTGTGTAGGACGTGTGTGTACGCAGGCTCACAGAGGTGGGAAGGATAAGGAGGAAAGTCGGGGACGTTTCTGATGGTTGCCTTCCATACGTGACGGGATCCATGACAGTTCAGAAGGCGCGCTCGGAGCGCTCTGGTCGTCCGTGCGAGGTAGAGGAGGTCCACGGGTCCCAGATACTGTAAGACCTGGCTCGCGATGTAAGTGGTGTTGAACTTGGGACGCGAGAGTGCGCAAGTGGGATAAGTCACAACTTCCGACTGACCCCGAGACATACCTCCAGTAGCTGGCCGAGAAACTGGTTTTCGTCGACCTCTACTACTAGTGTCAAGCTGGCACTGCGTTTGACATGCCTTTTCACAGTTGGACGCATGATATGCATTGCACCCCTGGACCCAGTTTTGCCCCATTAACGTGCGCTGCGTAGCACGTACCTCGGATATTACCCTGACAGGCACCGTCGACTCAGATGTAACCATTCACTGCCTCGGTGATCACGTCGAACGGCGAGAAAATGTCAACCTCGGCGACGAACCTTTGGGTGTATCAAGTCGGCATCGAGGTTGAACGTTGATGGCCGTTTCTTAGCGGACGGGCCCGGCGAGCCGGTAAACTTCTTTTGAAGGTACCACGATGAAATAATCTGCCTCTTTCCTTTGTCTGCTTCGTCCTGGGTCACATACCATGTGCGGATGTGCGGCAGCCCTTCAGGAGGAGGAAAGGTTACCAATCCCTCGGAGTCGATGCCATAGATATCCAGTACGCTCGCTGATATGCTGCGATATGGTCGTCTCCAACATTCTCGGACGACCCTTGGGGGACCTTGAAGGTAGGAGCATCTACTAGAAATCGATCTAGGAAACCTACGGAGTTGAAGGCTGTTTGGTGTGTAGCAAAGCAAAGAGGAAATCGCAAAAAATATTGACAACAACAGTACTAGGAGATACAAGCCAAGCGCGCCGTGGCTTGGGACAATATTTTAGCAGGTATTGACAGCTTCACAACGTGCAACGAGAAACAGGGAGCCTTTCCCCCTCCATAGTCTTTTGGATCTTGGGCTGCAATACTCGAGCGGTTCGAATCACCGGCCCCGTCCACGACCTCTGCCGCGTCCGCGTCCCAGATCCATTCCCCCCTTTCCACGACTCCGCCCACGAGTGTCCTCTTTTTTTCTTCCTTTTGGTTTTGGTGCATCGTCGACGAGGAGCGTGTCCAGGGGAAGTGCATCAGGGAGGATAAAATAGCGAATGTTGTTTCCGCGGATGGAGAGCGAGTCGAGGGAAACAGGATCGCGGTTTCGCGTCGTCATTTTAATGGTTTTGAGATGAGTATTCATCTGCATATCGACGCCTATCGCAGAGTAAGCATCGCGTATACAAAGACGACGATAAACGCACCAGTGATGGTACCATGGACGACCGATCCATTTTTGAGCTCGATGGACACCGTCTCATTGTTCAATTTCATCAAGAACCTGATGAAAAAGGGGGTTAAAGCTGAGAAGGTGTACTGGGAGGGGATAATTACCTGACGAGCTTCATGATGACGATGGTCGAGCGATATCCTGCACGCGACGACACTCACACCGTGTTTGGACTTGTTTGATTATCCTCGTAGCTTTTAATTAGGTAAGCTATGGACAGGGGCTTGCGCTCCAACTGCCAACATCTCGTCTCCTCCGTAAGTTGTCAAGTAAGCAGTTAACGATACTCTTAGTTTCATTCCCTCTCCAGTTGGTAAAATTTACCAATGAACGTGAAAAATCCATTTGGTACTGAGGTCAAGGCCCTAGCGTGCATCGAAGAAGAGATTGCTACGCAAAAATTGGTCTTGTCCAAACTCTATGCTCAAAAGAATTCGTTTTCCTCCATTCATCGCCTTCCCGTCGAAATCCTCCAATCCATATTTATCCATTGTGCTCGTGACCATCACATCGAGGATTATGGTCATCCTACTCTAACTGCACCAACCTGGGTCAACGTCTCATACGTTTGCAGTCACTGGCGCAATACCGCCTTGGATTGCCCTGCCCTTTGGTCATACCCTTTTATAACCTCACTGCGTTGGACGGAGGAGTTGATGGCCAGGTCGAAGAACGCGTCATTGAAGGCACACGTGAACTTAAATCGTTTGGTCAGGACATATCGATCCATGCGCTTTATACGGCAATTAGGGGGCCATGCAGAACGCATCAAAGAGCTCCGCCTTGAGCTTCGAGGCACATGTATCGAGACCATTTCCAAATTTTCTTCGCGCGCCCCTCGCTTGGAGTACTTGAAGATATCAGTGGACGACAGGTGCCCTAATTTAATGTTGTCCTCGGTCCCTTTTTGTGGAGACACTCCAGTTCTCCGTACGCTCGAGCTCTCGGGCTGTCCTATGCCCTGGTATTTGTTCAAGCTGAGTGGCTTGAAAACTCTTAGGCTACACGATATTCCTGCTCCGTTTCAACCGAACATGGCGAAGTTTCTGGACATGCTCGGTTGTATGCAATGCCTTAGACATCTATATCTCGAAGATGCCCTTGGCTGTGCCTCCTCTTTCCTGTCCAGTGCGACGTTCCGTACCGTCCAAAAAATCAACCTACCTCACCTCTCTCGCCTTTTGGTCTCCGCTCCAATCTCCACAGTCGTTGCGCTGCTTTCCTGCAGCGTAGATATCTTATCGACAGCGGAACTCAGACTAGAATGCCACTGCGACGCCAGTTTTTCTCGCGCCAGTTCTGTTTCATTATCATCGCTTCTTGCTCAAAGGTTCAGCATCCTCGAAAACTTGGACCAGACACCGTCCAACTTGACAATCCACTCACTGGTGATTGAGTGCGCTCGTGAGAGGCAACCCACGATACTTACATTCAGTACATCGGAACGCTACTGCAATTCTTCACGTGAGGCCGAGTGGGATTGTGACATTCCTCTGAAGGTCCTCATCCATTTCAACCTATATCAGTCGCGCGACGACGAGCGGATCGTAAGCGACATCTGTCGTGCCGTGCCGTTGCCGAATGTTCAAAGCCTTCATATCATTCATCCTCCATTCCACTCGATGTTCTGGGTGTTTGTTTGTACTTTTGTGTATCTCCACAACATACGGTACGTCAAACTGAGTTGGGGCTACATGCCAGGTATGGAGCCGTTGCTCTCCCTTTCCTCACCCTACCACAACCTGCTGACACTGCCTTTGGGTGGACACCCCCTCACTCAGGACTTTTTACCAGCGCTGGACAAGTTAGAGCTGCATGACTTACGAGTTCTGGCTCCACCCAGTGACGCTCTCGCCACCCGCAAGGAGTCCCGAGGACGGCTCACCATGACTCGATGTACTATGGAAAAGGTGACCATCGACGGAACATACATGTACAAGTAGAAGGAGAGAAGAAAGAAATGAAGTGTCCGAGACGAGTTCTAGGCACCGGCCTCTGCCAAACTGTCCGTCTCCTGAAGCATGCTCTTGTCGACCCGAAGCACATTTTATCCCCTTGTCTGCCGTTATACGATGCGGCCTGATACAGTCCGCAGTTTTCAATTCCAATTTTCGCGGAGTTCACAGTCTAATCCCATGATGACTCACGAGCTGCGGTGACGCATGACAAGTTCCACACACGGGCCAGCTCGGGTGTTTTTCGGATAATGATGGTGATAGTCGTACAAATTGTATAACTTGACATCCACGTACAAGACAAATTTTAACACAAGTTATACATCAATTGCATGCAGTCCGCTCGTCTGCCATCGGACAATCAAACAGCCATTGCCAATTCCAACAGCTTCTTAAAGTTGGGTGTACCGAAACCAGTCACTGTCGTCAAAAGGAAAGTCAGTTGAGCATCAAATTCCTCTAATAGCTGGAACAACGACGCAGCAGCGACACGCCAAGATGACACGAAACACAAAGAAGAAGATATGATAAGACGTACCGGGATCCCAACCAACAGTCGAGTTGAAACCTTCCGTGCCACATCCAGCGTTGTTGCCCACCGTGATATCGTTCAGTCCAGCGTAACCCGTCTGGTACAACCATGGGTTCAAGAAGCCCAAAGGAGGTTTGCCGGCACTCAGACGCGCGTCATTGAGCATGGAAATGAAAGAGGCAAAGGTGGGAGAGGCACAGGACGTGCCAGCGACGTAACCTGTTTTACCTTGGTAGACAATAAGGAAGTTCCACGCTTGCGCAGCGACGTCGGGAATGCCCTGTATGGAAGGAGGGATTAGTGTTCGAAGGTCGGAGTGTGATATGGAAGGGTGATTACACGGCCGTTCCTAGACCACCGCTGTTAGATCTGATCATACAAGGGTGCGAGAAATGCTTACGGATTGTATAATCCTTCATAAGTGTCAGGCTCTAGCGTCTTTAAGTACGTGCTAACCGCCGTATCTTGGTAATCGGGCCGCGGGAACTAATGATGAAACTCGTCAGTATGACGACGCAAGTAGCGTGGGGATGAATGCACATAATTGCTGAAACCTCCACCGGAGAAAAAGACGGCGGTTTCAGGGATGTAATTAGTACCCCCGACGGATGTTACGCTGGAGACCGTTGAACCGCATCAGAAGATACTACACTGGATAGGACACTCACTATGGACAAGAAGCGGGGAATTCGGGGATGAACATGGTTCTGTTTTTACCGTCATTAGAGAAGCATTGTTGGGTTTCCGGGTTTGAGTCACCGTCTCCGACACCACTGTCGCCAGACGAGACCGTGAGGGAGATACCACGAGCGCCAAGGGCTGCGAAGCCAGCACAGACTCTGGAAGCGTAGCTATATGGAACTGGCGGCGGTCAGAATATGACAGACCATTGACGAAGTAAACTACCTGTCTGCTCGTCGTCGCCATAACTAGTAGAGATCGTCTGAGGCAGGTATTCTTGAGACAGCACATAGTCCAGCCACTGAAATGAACAATGTTGGAAATCGGACGAATCGCGATGGTAGGTAGCGGGCTAAACGGACCTTGACGTAGGGTTCATTGGTGTCCGTCGGAGTAATTGCGTCGGGGATAAAAGGGGGTGAGCCACCGGTTGAAAAGAAGGTTGCAGGGGTTGGGTATGTTAGTCCATATGCAAATTGAGTGTCCAAATTAGCTTCCACGCCAGCAGCGGCATAAGTTTGGTTGTTCAGTCCACCTCGACACATGGTTAGCATGTCTGTTGTCGTCCGACGCCAAGGTCATCTTACCATTTATGGATACGAAGGTATAATTGGACCCATACGCCGCACGGTTCTCCAGCCGGAAGAATTGCTGAAGATCTTGATCGTTGGCGTACTGTTCAAGATAAGCGGTAACCGCAATTTTGTTACCGTTCGTGGCGGAGGTTTTGTATCCGACGGCATTGTAAAGTTCTCGGAGACAAGTAATTGTGATCTACAGAATCAATTTATTAGATCGATCTAGGTACTGGATTATGTTGTCGAACCGTGCCATTACAGCTAGCATCTATTGGGTTCCCAGCAGGTCCGGTAAGTGTGCCGGTGGAGGGGCTTTGCGAGCCGGACGGTATAGTGTTCGACCAATGTAAAGTGCTCTTGAATGGCTTAAGGCGGGTGAACATCGTTGTTGGTTGGACCAGCTCGACGTGTTCATGCAGGCTTTCTGGAAGACTGTAGCTAGTCGTTCTGACAACGCTCTCACCACTCTCCGAGTGAGTATAGACGTGATATTTCTGGGTGCCTCCGTTTCAGTATAATACTACCATAGAGCGGTAGTTCTTACCGTGTTCAGCATTTCCTCGGCAACGGTAACCGGGACGCGAATAGTCACCCAATCTTGTGCCGAAGACCGGTACCGATTTTCCTCCTCGATACCATATGAGGATAGCCATTCGTTGACCGCATCGAGTGTCTCGGGATGGGGTGCCATCAACGCCTCTGTCTCTTCCTTTGACAAGTAGGCACCGTAGCGCTCGTGCCTGGGATCACTGACTTTCCAAAGATGATCCTCTAGGATGGGAAAATGCGGCTGAGGGAGGGCAATCTTGAGTTCTAGCAGATGATCCGGAGGAGCAGGGCCATATCTGAGCCAACCACGAGGAGGACCTTGGATACTCTCTTTGATCTTGTGCGGAGTGTCCCTATGGTGACCCGCCCTGACGATGGCGGCAGCAGACAAAACGGCAAAGAGGGGTAAACGCATACTTGTCCCGAGATCGAGTCGACAGAAAGGCGACCCTCAGAGCACCTGCGAGAGTAGAGGCGGGCGGACTCGGAGCGGCATGGCATTATATACCGCACAACTACCTATGCTGAGTCTCGTGCCTGAAGTGAGCCATCAGGAGAGTTACCATGATTAAGGGGTTTCAACTCACTGACCTCCGTATTGCATCCGTGATCTCTCAGGAAGCACGAGAAAACAGCCCAAATATGTCGAGGGGAGGCGGGGTGGGTTCTTATCGCTCTTGGAATAGAAGTGGACACATGGTGCTCGTGTGAACGTCCAGAGCGAGCACCAGGTTCCTGTCTCGATTCCCACTGTGGCCCGCGTGCGCGAAGTGATAACAATGCATTAGACGCTCTCAAACAAGTTCCCGTCGCTGCTCAGATGATGCGCTGGAAGGAACTGGATGAATTCGAAACTGTCAGTTGACACCGGATTGTTGCATGCCTACCGCCGCTTTAAATGTGGTCTGCCAGAGCGGCATTACGTCGACGCTGGCCACTATCGCCATGCTCCGAGGTTGGACTCCAGCGAGGTGGTGCTACTCTTGTGTAAACAAGAACAAACAGTTCCTTCTCTGCCCAATATCAGCGTACCATCACATTTCCCCCTGCGTCGGACGATAGAATGCTAGTGCTGACACGACATGAGATAGAAAAAAAGATCACGGAATCGGAGAATAGGCACAATGTAAGGATCAGATGAAGAAAAATAACCTGCCAGGAGATGGGAAACCTTGGTCAGCCTGTGTCCATATCCGCAGCCAGGACAACGGGCAATGCATACTCCAATAATCCTTGTTGGTCGTGCCGACGGAGATGATTTGAAGAACACTGACGGTGCCTCGACACTTCCCTCGCGATCACCGCCGTGGTCCGCAAAACGAATGAATATTCGCTTGATGGTGCTCTCCGGCATGGGAGCATCCCGCAGATGGCGAGTGATCCGGTGCCTTGGCCACCACGCTGCCAGAGACTGATTGGTCTGTATGTGCACGTTGCCTTGAACCCAGTAGCACAGCGAATGGGCGCACGCAACCGGTACTACGGTCCGGAAAGGTTGGAAGTTCCTGAAGATGAGAGCAGCGCTTGAACGGGACACACTAGTACTACTCCTTATTCCTCGGTGCTCGCCGTTGTCCACGACACTACATGGGAAAACACTAAAGGCGTGGGTTAGAGAGCCTGCCAATAGTGTATCAGTCCTCAAGCTCCGCAACACAATCTTTTTCAGTCTGCAGCACATGGAGGCTTCGGGGATGCTTGCCGTAAACCTCCTTTTATAGAGCTGACTCCGCTTACTCGCCTTCATCCACCATGTCGGTGTATTTTGCATAGAGATGTCCGGTATACCGCATACTCAACCCTTATGCACTTTCAGCACTCGGTGCACCGGAACATGAGTGAGCAGGATCCAGATTGTTCTTGAGCCAATGACGAAAGTGCGTTCACAGCATCATCGTACCATCATATTTTTTCGCGTAGAAGTGGCTTTACTTTCTTAGCAAACTCGTCTCTGTTCATACTGGTCCTAATGTCACTCTCGAGGACATTGCGAAATGACTGGGTGGTATATGTCGACGGGTTCAGGCCATGTGAAATCCTGGGTGGAAAGTGTAAAGCTAAGCGAAATGGGATGATTGTGATAGACTTTCGCTAAATATGTACGTCTGGCTTTTGGCATTGATGCAACAACTTCAGGTGAGATCATGGTCCATTCTTGTAGAATGTCAAGGACTGTGGCGCAAGTCATTTAGCAAGACCTACCAGTAGGGGACAAAGGTTCCGCCTTGTTGGCTGCAGGAAGTTGCCAGAACAAACTCGAGTAATAGAGCCCGATGTCACCCGTGAACCTAGATCCGCGATGCTAAGTTCGAATAAGCAAGAGTCCCACAACGAACGAGGACCAAGACTTATTTCATCTCGCTGATGATCCCCCTTACGGCGGAAAGATGCGTGTTGTAGAAACGTCACGATGGGTCTCAGATTACAGACGGAAAGTTGTTCCTGTCGCCTCGCCTTCATAGTGGGTGACCACAATTCATTTCCCGCTTCCACAAACCTTTCTCTGGTGTCGGTTCTGCGGCTCTTGCGGTCCATATAGGCCTCCCAGTCCGATTGGCGATACCGCTTGTGAAACGATTAGCGCACGCCTGCACAACTCGAAATGGCCGGACTCCACCAGAAGACGAACCGATTGCCATGCACACCCGGGTGTGATACAGCGTCAAGAAAGACGGTCCTATAAGTTCAGTTGCCAGGGACAATCATGTCGGGAGAATTGGACGTTCATCGAACGTACTTTGTCCCAAGGCATTCCGGACAGGGAGGCGGCACGCCCATAAGCAAACTGAGTGTTCAAGTTGGCTTCCTGGCCAGCATTTGCGTACGTTTGGTTGTTCAGGCTACCTAAACACACGATCAACGTGGCAGTTGGCATCCAAGTATAATAAGTTCTTCCTGTTTACGGACACAAACGTGTAGTTAGACCCATATGCCGTTGGGTTCTGCCACTGGAAAAATTGTTGGAGGTCCTGATTGTTGGTCCATTATAAGTGGTAACGGCGATTTTGTTACTGTTGGTAGCGGACGTGTTGTATTTGAGAGTGTTGTAAATTTGTTGGAGGTAGGTGATAACGATCTACAGAATCTGGTCAGTTGGTCTAAATACCAAATTGTCGCAGAGTGTCGTTGCAGTTGGCATCCACTTGGTTTCCAGATTGCCTGATCAGCGTGTAGGTGGAGGGTGCTCTTGAACGCCTGAGACGAGTGAACATCGTTGTTGGCTGGATCAGTTCATCATGTTCATGCAGGCCTTGTTGCCGGTCGTTCTGGCAATGCTCTCACCCCTGCCTCGGTGAACGTAGATGTGATATTCTTCGATCTTTTCAGTACATTGTTAGGATGACATGATAAATCTTACCGTGTGTAGCATTTCCTTGCGAGCGAAACCGAGACGCGAATAGTCACCCAATCTTGTGCTGATGACCGGTGCAGATGCTCTTCTTTAATACCATGGGAAGAAAGCATTCATTGGCCGCATTGAGCGTCTCGGAATAAGGTGCAATCAGCGCCCCAGTCTCTTCCTTTGATAAGTAGGCACCATAGCGCTCGTGCTTGGGATTACTGACTTCCCAAAGGTGATTCTCTAGGATGGGGTAACGCGGCTGAGGCAGTGCGATCTTGAGCTCTAGCAGATGATCTGGAGGAGCAGTTCCGTATCTGAGTCAACCGTGAGGACCTTCGACACCCTCTTTGATCTTGTGCGGAATGTCCTTGCGGCCGCGATCAACCCGGACGATGGCGGCCGCAGACAAGAAGGCGAGGGGAAATAATCACATCTCCTTGGTTCAAGGCCCAGTAGACGAAAAGAGGGGGGAATGAATGTGGGTGGAATTGGAGCAGCATGCTCGCTTACAGGGTGAGCTTTGTGTCTCGATCAAGAGGATACACAGACTAACGTGTTTGGTCTGACAGAAAGCACCGCCTGATCAGACGTGTAAAATGTCACTAAGTGGGTAGTTCTTCGAGTCGCTGTTTGAACGGGAATACATATGTCGCAAAACACTCAAGTATGTGCGTTGAAAATTTTGAGCCTCACTGGCGTGACCTGTTAGGTATCATAAGAACTTAGAGCAGGACCAAAGCAGTATACTCGGTGCGTTTCTGAATCGAAACATAGAATGACAGCAATAAGCGGCCTGCCAGTGGTTGCTGTCAGATCCCAGATTTCTAAGCGAGTTCGGAATACATAGCCACCCTCGGTAAATGATGTTACGACAGTCATCAGCAACCACTCTGACGGAGGTGGAGTAAATGTAGGGGTGCTGCCTCAGAGCGTTGTGAGGTATGTCCAGGAGCTTCTCCGAGTTAAACAGCTGCCATTAGAGCTGTCAGAGGATATGTAGATTCTAGAATGCGCAGGAAAGGCACAGAACGTGAGAGACCCCTCACCGGACACGAGTACTAAGTGCTGTCGCTCCCTGCATTTCAATCCGAGCCCAACGTCGCGGGCGATGCGTTCACCGACCCCCAACATCGGGCAGTATTCTCGCTGCTTCTCATGTTGCCACTTCCGTCTCCGAGTAAATGAAAAGGGGAGGGGAAGCACGATAGCGAATGCGGGCTAACTTCAAGTGGAATGCTCATTTATATAGTGGACCTTTTGCCTCGATCAAAGCCGATATGCGACTAGTGTGTGTTTGCTACTCATTTGGTGCATCAAGGGTATCTTTTTGAGGACAGATCGGACAGAGAACACAGCATGATCGGTTGTGGAAATGTCAACGGGAGGGTAGTTCTTCTCGCTGCTGGAACGAAACTACGCACATGTCAGAATAACATTGAGTTTCCTTTCTTGAACCTCGACGATATGTCGGATATTCTATGAACCCGGAGTGGAATTGAGCACTAGACTCGCCGCATTTCTAATCTGACGCGTACATGCCCACTCCCATAAAGAAGGGGTTTCGTAGAGGTATGAGCAGCAACTTGAAATCAAGTGTGTTTGGGGTCAGGCAGCATACTATGGGAATTTCCCATTCCTGAAGGCGACCATTCGCTTCAAACTGTGACACTTGACGACAGCGAGCCCGGTTATCCAAGGTTTCGTGACGGATAGCGGAATGAAGCCGTCCAGACTGTCAAAATTGTCAAGAGAGCGTTGGCAACGGCAAGCTGGTGAGGACCGCAGCCGCAATCCTGAGCAGTGCTGACTGCAAAGGTCTAGTAGATGTGGGAGTGCTGTGAATTTTGAAATGAACACATCCCCGCCGTGGAGTCCATTTCCAGTTGCCCTGTCGCAATGCTCCAATTCTGTGAGGTCGCCGTCTTCAGCCGAGTCTCCGAATCCTTCAACTGTATTTCAAAGTTGGAAGTGAAAGAGTATAGAGTGGTGGTGTAGATGGCATATGGGTTGAAGATTTTAACGTTGTGCATCTACGCAATCCAGTGTTTTCCACCCTCTCACATGATTTCGTGCCGAAGGAGAGGATGATCAAGGCGTGTCCAATGCCAATGCCAACAGTTTTTGAAAATTGGGCGTTCCGAGACCGGTCACTGTTGAAGGAGCGTCAGCTAGAGTATTGATCACAATCAAACACCCTTGGTGGCTACAACTACCGCACAGGAGCGAGACTTCAAAGAGAAAAGATGGAAAAACATACCAGGATCCCAGCCGATCGTCGCGTTGAAACCCTCCGTGCCACAACCAGGGTTGTTGCCTACGGTGATATCATTCAAACCGGCAAATCCCTTCTCGTACAACCACGGATTCAAGAAACCAAGGGGAGGCTTGCAGGCATCGATCCGTGCGTCGTTGAGCATAGAAATGAAGGAGGCGAAGGTGGGAGCAGAGCAGGACGTGCCAGAGATGGTTTGGATTTGTCCTTGATAGACGATGAGGAAGTGCCTAGCTTGCGCAGAAACATCGGGGATGCCCTATACAGAAGCAATTATCGAACAAATTAGATCTGGCATTTAGAATAGACAGGTACTTACACGACCTTCGCTAGAACACCTCGCTCGTGAAATTTGATCGTACAAGGAGGTGAAAAACGCTTACGGGTTGTACTTGCCTTTATGGGTTCCGGGAGGGAGTGTATGTAAGTACTTTCTTACCGCCGTATCTTGATAATCTGGCCGAGAAAACTGGTGGAAGAAAGGGTCAGAATACCAGTGAAAGGAATTATAGGAATGGACGCACATAGTTACTGAAACCTCCGGCAGAGAAGGAGGCAGCTATTTCAGGGATATTTTCAGTGCCTCCAACAGTTGTTACGCTAGAGACATTCGAAGCCAATGAGGCGATACTACGCATCAGGTAAGGTACTCACTATGGACAGGTGGCGGGGAATGCAGGGATGAACGTCGTCCTATTTTTACCGTCATTAGAGAAACATTTTTGTGTTGCTGGGTCTGGATCCCCATCTCCGACACCACCGTCACCAGACGAGAACAAGAGTGATGTGCCACGGAGGCCTAGAACAGCGAAGCCAGAACAGACACGCGATGCATAAGTATGTGAAACTAGCTGCGGTGAGAAAATGCTAGGCCGTGAACGAAACGGAGTACCTGTCTGCTCATCATCGCCATAACTCGTAGAGATAGTCTGAGGCAAGCATTCTTGGGACAACACGTAGTCCAGCCACTATGATGAACAATGACGGGAATCAGGCGAACTGCAATATTGAGCAATAGAAGAAGTAAACCTTGAGGTAGGGTTCATTGGTATCCGTCGGCGTGAGTGCGTCAGAAACGTAGGGGGGTGTTCCGCCAGTCGAGTAGAGGGTTGCGGGTGTCGGATGTGTCAACCCATAAGCAAATTGAGTGTCTAAGTTTGCTTCCTGGCCGGCGGCTGCGTACGTTTGGTTGTTTAGGCCACCTGAACACATGCTCAACGAGGCAGTTGTTATCCGACTACATGATATCCTCACCGTTTACGGATACAAACGTATAGTTGGACCCACTCGCCATAGTGTTTTGCAGCCCAAAGAATTGTTGGAGATCCTCGTTGTTGGCGTACTGTCCGATATAAGCGGTAACGGCAATTTGATTACCATTGGTGGCGGAAGAGTTGTATCCAACAGCATTGTAAAGTTGCCTGAGACAGTTGATAGTGATCTACAGGATTGATTTGTTAGATCGATCGATCTAGGTGATAAATCATGCAGTCGAACCGTGCCATTACAGCTAGCATCCACTGGGTTTCCAGCAGGTCCAGTAATAGTGCCGGCGGAGGGGCTTTGCGAGCCGGAAGATACCTTGTCGGACCAGTGAAGAGTGCTCTTGAATGGTCTGAGGCGAGTGAACATCGTTGTTGGCTGGATCAGCTCAACATGCTCATGCAGGCTATCTGGAAGACTGTAGCTGGTGGTTCTGACGATGCTCTCACCACTGTCCGAGTGAACGTAGACGTGATACTCCTAGGTCCTTTGAGTATATCGCTGGAATACACTGGCGACGATAATTCCTACCGTGTTCAGCATCTCCTCGGCGAGGGAAACCGGGACGCGAATAGTCACCCAATCTTGTGCCGATGACCGGTACAGATGCTCTTCTTCGATACCATGCGAAGAGAGCCATTCATTGACCGCATCGAGTGTCTCGGGATAAGGTGCCATAAGCATCTCTGTCTCCTCCTTTGACATGTAGGCCTCATAGCGGTCGTGCTTGGGATTACTGACTTCCCAAAGGTGGTTCTCTAGAATGGGGAAATGCGGCTGAGGGAGCGCGATCTTGAGCTCCAGCAGATGGTTCAGAGGAGCATGGCCGTGTTTGAGCCAACCACGAGGAGGACCTTCGATGCTCTCCTTGATCTTGTATGAAATGTCTTTATGAGAACCAGCCCAGACAGTGGCAACTGCGGGCAGAAAGGCGAGGAGCGATAGTCGCATTCTTGTTTCGAGGTCAAGTAAACAGAACGGCGGACTTCAGAGAACCCGCGATAATGAGTGCGCAGATTCAGAGGAGCATACTATTATTATATGCCGCCGATTCGCCATGGTGAGTCTCGTGCCTGGTGTGATCAACTCGGAATCCGCGACCCACAGGTTTCAGCTCAGAGTCTGACGCACCAAGCGTATCATGTTCGCCTCTAGTTACGACAACCGGTCGCACAGGGGGTGGAGATAAGTCGGGTAAAACGTCAATGAGAGTTCTTATGGACCCAGTGCGTGATGGAACACAGCAGTATGGGCCTTTACTGAGCCTCAACGTGGTCCGTTATTATTAGACAATGCACCACATAATTCAGCCATTAGAGTAGCACTGGAACGAATAGAACAAGATCCTCACTGCGTTTCCGAGTCAGAGTCGCGTCTCACGTCACGTACGAATGTAGCGTAGTAACGTACTATTTTTAGAAAACATCCATTGTTTGTGCTTGTTGTCATCTACACATCGCAAGGCTCTCAAGAATTTGAGCGAGACAAAGTTTAAATGTCGCCATCAGACTCGGTTTCGGTGTTTGCAGAGGGGACATTCAAGGAACATCTCCAAGAACTGCTCGAGTACACCGCGCGGGGCATCCCCGACGAGGAGCGCATCGCCCTCTTGCAGTCGCTCCAAGACATCGTGAAAACCGAGGACGCATCACTCGACGAGGACAGACGACGGACAGCGCTCGAACTTGTGTTGAAAAATGTTAAAAACGTAGGTCATGGAACCGACTCGGGTGCGTGTAGTCTCGATCGTCCGCGTTTCTTGCTGACATTGCGGCAGAGATCGAAGGATTCTTCAACCTCTTGTACTCACGTCTATTCACTTTGTGGCCGGTCGATTCGTCGGAAACGAGGCAATATGTAGTCTGCCTGCTCAATATCATCTCGTCTTCACCCTCTAATGGCTCATCGATCAAGTATCGCATGTGAGTCTCTCTACTCATCTTGTTTGAACTCTAATGATCCCGGGTTAGACTATCCAATTTGTTCAACGCTGCATCACGATCCTCCGCGTTGCGGCTACCAATCTACACCACCCTTTTCAAGATCTTAGCAGTCAACGGCGATCTCGACGTTCTCGGCCCGAAAAAATCCGACGTCGAGCGATGGCTCAAAGAATGGCAGGTTTCCGACGAGGAAAAGGGCCAATTCTTGAAGACCATCATCGACACACTTGCACAAGCTGGAAAGGCGTAAGTTTTTCCCTTGAGGTGTGTTCTTTCGCTCACTACCCCTGTCACCCAGGGATTCTGCCTATGAATATCGGGTTTTACTTGTATGCACGCTCCCATCGGGCTCCCCAGAATCTCGCTCGGCATCTATTGATACGATCGCTGCCGCCCTTCGTATACCGACCGTTTTTGACTTTGACAAATTGTACAGTCTCGATCCTATCATCGCCGTGCGAGACCACGAGTTATTCCCCCTTGTTCAGATATTCCTGAAAAACGGATTGCTCGAGTTTCGAGCATGGGCTGACGGCCACTCCGCCCTCTTTGAAACCTACCGTATGTTCTCTCCGTATAACGTGTCCATTTCCCTTGCAAAGTGCCCGTTGCAGAACTTGAAAGCTCACAACTTGAACACAAGATTCGCCTCCTCGCCTTTTCCTCGCTCGCAGTTGATTATATCGGACGAGATCTTCCGTACTCGACGATCGCGTCAACACTGCAAATTGATATATCCGAGGTCGAGAAGTGGACCATTGATGGTAAGAAATGATATGCCCCGAAGGAAGCGCATGAAGTTGATAGTTGTGTCTCAACCAGTCATCCGAGCTGGTCTCGTATCAGGTAAACTTTCGCAAACGACGCACAATCTGCATGTCTACAAATCCTCCGCACGCAAGTTCGAGCGGGAGCAATGGGAAGCACTCGAGAAGCGGCTACTCGCTTGGAAAGCGGGACTCGTAAGCGTGATCGAGATTGTCGCTCAGGCGCAGCGGAGGGGCGGCAACGTGGCCGAGGCAGTTCAGGCGACGCAAAACGAGCAGGGGATTCAAGTGGAAAGTACCGCTTGATGTGCTTGGTTGAACTACGAAAAAAGCGCGTTCCGCACGTCATGCAGACAGACGGGGAAATTGGGTTTGGGACTTTGTTGCATTACTGTGTGAGGCTAGTCCTGCGGCCTAAACGAATTCTGCCTATCCATTCTGCTCTGCTCTGCGATCACTATCAATTCAGTTCTGACTCAGAAATTTAGTCGAAATGAGTGACGCTAGTTATTCGGCACTCTCGGTTTGGTCGTAAGATTTCGACATCGCCTTTTGATGCCGAGGACTCGGAGCAGTCCTTGCCCTCCCACGGAGACGCTCCAGCCCTCCATACACTCAGTCGACCTCTCATTTTGTCCAGTGCTTTTGCAGCCATTCAACCCAGTTCTCTCTCAAGGTGATTTGGACGATATAGGGGGGGATTCAGAAGATAGTGCAGACCAGGCCAGTACCGTGATCGAGCCGTACGAGTGCCACTTCTGGGGGAGGTGGCACGTTCGTATATTCGCTTTTCGCCAGGAGGCGATGCCAATCTTGCAGAGTCGGCCATCACGCTGCGCCAGCTCTTCCTACCCGCAACGTGGCCCACGGTCGACTCAAGATGACGAATTGTAAGGTAGATAGATCTGGTGATCTGGGAGACATGGTCCGGTCGTAGGACATCCCTGTTGCCCATGTGAGCAACTCAGATTGTGGGGATGATTTAGAGGGGGTGACTCTGAGGGTGATTTGGAGGATGATCTGGGTGAGAAAGACTTGGAGAATGATTGGGCGGGATACAGTGCAGAAGGTACATTGTAGAGAGAAGAATTGCTGACTAGCAAAGATGTCTAACGTACTGATATGTACTATACTATTATTTACTCCCCAAGGCCTCACCACTCGCCATCGAACCCGATGAACCCTAGGAACCAAGTCGCATAAGCAACGAAAACACGTCAGACACGCTCAACAAACAAAACGTACCCGTCAACAAAAACACAGGGAAATACCGCTTCTTCTCCAACTGTGCACACCAATTCCACGCGCTCGTCAACCGCCCGTCGATACAGCTCCCCGCGTCGAAAAAGTTGTCCGCCCCGGAACCGTCGAACCCGTGCCTGAAGAAATCGGCGAGGATCTCTCGGATGCAGTTGTCGGTCGAGCCGAATTCTTCTTCTATGTAGGAGCGCAGGGCGGGTTTGTCTGCGAGACCGGGTATTTGGGAGAGGGCGTTGCAGATGGGGAGGAGGATGCGGCAGATCTGGGAGTACTTGTCTATTGTGGAATAGGTCAGGATGCTACCGGAAGCGATGAGTGAGGTCAGCTTACCGATGAACATGAGAGCATTTGGGACGTTGTGATCGCCCATGTGGATGGCGGATGAGCCAACCCAGGAGCCGACGCTTTGCTGGGCTCGATGAAGGATTGTGTGCATCATGCGCAGCGTTTTCGGAGCAGCTTGAACTCTGTTCAGACCCTGACCCGTGTCGCGAAGACGGTAAGGGACTGTTTCAGAAAGCAAGTCTTGCTCCGCGAGGGACCACAACCGGAACATGTCTAGGCGACAGGGTGGGTCAAAGGTCAGAGAGACAACAAAGACGTACCATGTAGAATCTCGCGCCAGAGCGTCAAGCTTTGCAACACGAATGCGAATTGCTTCGCGTGGTCGTGGCTAAGCCTCGCACCACCCCTGCCGCTCCGAATCGCCAAGCTGTGTTTCGGGTCTTTCGGTTGCGTGGGGTGAAAGTACGTTTTGAGGTAATGAATCAAGCGGTCGCAAGGGTCACGGTTCGTGCGCAGGAAAGCGTGGTTGTCCCCGATACTGTAGAGACACTGACGGATCAGTTCCTGGTCGAGACCCTCGCGTTGATAGCGAGAGGCGAGCGTCTCGATCGCGCGCTCCTTGCTCTTGATATCTCTTTGAATTTCGCGTCGGGATCGACCTTCGGCGTAGATTTCCTTGGTTGCAACGGTTATCAGGTCATCGCGAAGGAGACCCAGGGCGCCATGCAGCTCCAGTACGCTGTACACGGTTCGGATGGGCTTGACGCAACAAAAGCTGAGCATCTCCTTGACCTCGGGTGATTGGCTGTCCTGCAATGCTATCATCAATCATTCGATCGACGCATCCCGAGAAACGCCAATGCTCACCTGAAGGAGATAGATGAGTTTACCATACGTCGTACGCATTTTGTCGGGGTTCATGATCTTGTGTCGTCGTCCAAGCTCGAATATCTGCTGGTAAAACTCTGCATTACGCTGGAAATCACGATCCGCAAAGAGCTCCTGCCCAAGCTTGTAATCCGCCGACAACATAAGCCCAGACAAGATCGCGCACAGTTCGCGAATCTGGTGAACGATCCGCTTTGCTTTCGAGAGACCGAAGCTGAGGGTATCAATCTTGTCGGTATACTCCGAGACTTGAAGTGCAGCATCGAGGAGACGGAGGTATTTGCGCTCGCTAAGCGTTAGACGGAGGGGGATATACTTGGCGCGCTCGACGAACCATTCGCCGACGGCGGCACTGATGGCGGCACTGATGGCGGGTTGAGCGCCGAGCAGCTCAATGGACGGCCCCGTCGCGGACCTAGCAGCGATCTGATCGAGCTCTGCATCCGAATTGTCTTCCATCTCGACGTCCGCTTCGACCTAGGGACGAACGCGCATCAAAAAGGCACGTCGACACCACGAGGCGCAAGAAACTAAGCACCTCGTCGTTACCCGCACTGCCCGTCGTCTTTGCCGTCCTACTCGCGACGCCGTTCTGCGCCTTGTCCGTATGCTTGGGCGTGACTGTGTGCTTTTTTCGAGATCCCTTTCGATGTTGCGCGGCGAAGCACACTTCGCAATAGTCGTCCTCGCATTCTTTGCATGATAGTTGTGCGGGTTGGTCTGCCAGGGGAAAACCCAGTCAGCGCGATCGTCCCCACCCGAGCCTCGAGGCCACTCACCCTCACACTCGACGCAAAAGCCCTCTGCTATCGGCCGATTAGCAGATTCCTCGTCCCAGCCCTCTGCAGCGGTCGTGTGTGCATCTAGTTCTTGTTGTTTGAGTCCCGGGTGTTCGAGGGTGTCGTGCTTGTCGCCGAGGATGTTTTCGAGTGAAAAAGCGGCACCACTCGCGTCGTTGTCCGTAGCTACGTTATTGGAACTCGCGTTCCCAACCATTAGTATGCCGCAGTCGTGGAGCAAGTAAGAAGGATGAGAGCGCCCTGATGGTAAAAAGCTGTAAAGGCAGCGCAGCTCACACAGGCCGCGTGTAAGACACGCTCAAGATGACGTCTGATGAGTTGACGTCTAATGATATCAAGCAGTTAAACAAGAGAAAATGACCACTAGCATATTACTGAGGTATAGTACACGTGTGCAGGCTTGGATATAAAGCACCATGACAGCCATTAGACAGATGGAATCACTTGGGTTACCTGGCACCGACGTGGATCGGTCGTCGGCTACTCCATCCCTCAGCACCAGCTCGTCCCTGCCAATCGCCCTTTTCCCATGCATCAAACTCTTCAACATGAACTTCAGCGCTGCTTAATGACGAGAGGAAAGCCTGGCGTGCGCCATTCCGCGACGAATCAAGCGGGTTGACGGCTGGCGCAGAGTAGCTGACTGGAAACTCAACGAACGACGACGAAGCCCGTTTGTACTTGTGCCGAGGTCGGGTACTACTCTGTGGGGGTGCGCTCCCGAGGCTGTTGGGCGGGTAATCGTGCGCAATCGCTACCGGACTTCTTTGAGCAGTCATTGGCGAAGAGGACCCGGATACCGATCCAGATGGCGATAGTTTCGATTTTTTGTCCTCTGAACCAACGAGGGTTTTGAAGTCCCCTTCCGATATAACCCCAGAGGTGGATGACCGAGGTCCCTCCTCAAGGTCTCGTGGTGATGTATCGTCGTCGTCGTCGTCGGGAGAATTGAAGAGTGGCTCGCGGTCTTGAGAATCGGAACTTCGTGGAGAGAGAGCACGAACAGCGATTGGAATGGTGGACGCTTTCACGATGGAGTCGATCAACCAGAACTGCACAATGTTCATGATCATGGGAAAAACGCCCATGACGCTAGAAAGATTACGTGAAAATTGTGCCGCAAGCAAACAAAGTCAACATACAATACCACCTGGACTGACTCTCCATCGAAAAGGGTAGTCCACCCGAGGAGCCAGTCACCCATAGCGGATATACCTGGCCAAAAGGCAAACAAGGCGAGGACGAGAAGTTTCATTGCTGTGAGTGCGAAAATGTACACGGCAGCCTGGCGACCCCAGTATGTGAGTGAGGGAGGGTTTCCGTATTGTCCCGACTTCAAGCCTTTGATGCCAAGCTTCTTTGAGAGCAACCACGTTGAACATGGTAACACGATATAGATCAGTCCGACACCTTCCGGGGTCAACTGCGTCACGACCGCAGGCAAGTCTGAGAATCCAAGAAGACTCACCGAGAGTAGTATCGAGTAGTATGTTAAGAAAATAATATGTGCAAGCGTTCCCGGAAAAGTGATATGATCCAAGGTCGGATATAAGTACGTTCAGCCCGTGAATGAACATAGCGCCGACAACCTGTTTCGAAACGTCAAAGAGCCTGCAAAGCACAATGAGACACTGCGTAGCAGAGCCAATGGGGCCGTTACCATATCTGCCACGGACGCTTCTGTGTTTCCCGTTGTCTCTTGTAGACCAGTGAGGTAACGGCAATGATGCCCATAAGAGCTTGAACGACCTGTGATGGGACGTTGGTTGGTTCTAAAGTTGACTTCTACATGGCCACCGAACTCACCAGCGCGGTGGGACCAAGCAGCTGACATGAGCGACGGTCGAGCGAAATGTTGCCCAAGCTCTTTGTGATCGCCCTTGCTATCGAGCTCATCGTGTAGTCCGTGCACTACGCCGTCTGAGAAATGCGAGTCCAGTTGCGGCGAACGATGGGACAGACAGCCAAGACTTAGTGGATGTGATGATGTAATCAGCCCCTCATACTGCGCGGTTACGGTAAGCATTGACATTGCCATCGACGACGAGCACGACGACAACAACGACGGCGACGAGACTAGCAAATATCCTAATCATTCCATTAGACACTCATGTCGTCGTTTTTCGGTAGATCATCGCCGGGACCTCACTCCACACCAAACCATTACCACCGCGTACCCGACGGCCTGCCCGCTGGGCTGCGGCCCAGCGCTCGCCCGCCACCCCCACCAGCAAGTCACTATAATGACCCCTCTCAGGCACTCTTTGACAAACGGCCTTACGATCGTAAACCCCCGCCACAGCGCTCGGGCATGAAGTACGCATCTATCCTTGTATATTTCCTGTCACTGAGTGATCCATCGTAGGTACGCCGTCGTGGGCACGCCGAACGAGACCCTTGCACTCAAAAATTGCCTCATCGTCCATCCGTCCGACTTTCCCAACGGCGTGCACGTCATCGTCAAAGGAAGATACCCCATCACGACATGGTATGCCTCCACTTTGGCTCTTTGTTCACGATTGCTGACCTTATTCGAAGCCATGACACGTCCAAGATGATAGTATCCGGCACCATAGCGGCCTCCATGTCACTCAGGCAGTGGATGGAGCTCTCCCTCAGCGGGGACGAGGTCGCAGTCGAGTTACTCCCTGCCTCGCCACATCCCGACTCACCACCCTTTTTACAATCGATCGATTTCGTCGCGAGCTTCTTGAAGAAGAACTACGAGAATCCTGTGCCGTATGACCAGGACGAGATGATCTCGAAGCTCCTCAATGCGTACAGCGGGCTGGTATTTGCACCTGGAGGGATGCTCACCGTGGACTTCAAGGGTGATAAACTGAAACTCACCGTCGCCTCGTTAGGAATACTTGAGCTCGCTGACGAGCAGAAGGGTGGACGGAGGAGTAACGCGAGACATATAGAGATGGGCGTGATGATGCAGAAGACAGACATCACCATCATCAAAGAAGGTGGCAGTGCGATGAAGATTAAGGCGAGCGCGAAGAGGTACGTTTTGATGTTCAACGAATGCCTTCCACTCATCCAGTTCCTAGAGCCGCGACGAACGCGATTATTGCACCCAACTTCAAATTCGAAGATATGGGTATCGGAGGCCTCGACAAGGAGTTTAATGACATCTTCCGTCGTGCCTTTGCATCGCGCGTGTTCCCCCCAGTCCTTGTCGAAAAGCTCGGCATTCAGCACGTGAAAGGTACATGTTCTCCTCTAGTACCGCAGATCTGTCGATGAATCTGTCTTCCGCAGGTATCCTGCTACATGGCCCTCCTGGAACGGGTAAAACTCTAATTGCACGTCAAATCGGGAAAATGTTGAATGCTCGAGAACCCAAGGTGGTCAATGGGCCCGAAATTCTTAATAAATATGTCGGTGCCTCTGAAGAGAACGTCCGGAAACTTTTCGAAGACGCCGAGAAGGAGGTAAGATTGGCACGCTCTTGCTCAGTTGGTGCTAATCTCAAACATTACTGCAGTACAAAGAGAAAGGCGACGAGAGTGGCTTGCACATCATTATCTTCGACGAGCTGGATGCTGTCTTCAAACAACGTGGTTCGACAAACAGTGGGACTGGTGTAGGCGACACCGTCGTCAATCAGCTCTTGTCAAAGGTATAGCTGGTTACTCCCTTGGGTCCTCGAAAGCACTTACCTGGTGCTAGATGGACGGTGTCGACCAACTGAACAACATCCTTGTCATCGGTATGACGAACCGGCCGGACATGATCGATGAGGCACTGCTACGACCAGGTCGTCTCGAAGTGCATATGGAAATTTCGCTCCCTGATGCAGAAGGCCGGTATCAAATCCTACGTATCCACACCGCCAAGATGCGAACTAACAAGGTGATGGACAATGACGTCAATCTCGAAGAGCTCGCACAGTTGATGAAGAACTACTCGGGTGCCGAGATCGAGGGCTTCGTCAAGAGTGCGACGAGTTTTGCATTCAACCGACACGTAAAGGTTGGGACTTTTGCGGGCATTTCAGACGACGTGGAGAATTTGAGAGTAAATCGGAGTGATTTCTTCCGGGCATTGGAGGAAATCAGGCCGGCGTTTGGTACCTCTGAAGAGGAGATCCAGGAAGTGATTCAGAATGGAATCATCGAGTTTGACGCCGAGGTCCACGTGCGTCATGAAGTGTTCGTACTCCGGGTCCTTACTCAGATATACCTTTTAGGAAATATTGGAGAAGGGGAAGCTCTTCGTGAACCAAGTTGCCAAATCCGAGCGGACACCACGAGTCAGTGTCCTTTTGAACGGACTTCCTGGATCTGGCAAGACTGTTTTGGCTGCAACGATTGCATGGCGGTCGGAATACCCATTTGTAAAGATTATCTCCCCTGATCGGATGGTTGGCTTTTCGGAAGCACAAAAGATTGCCGCTATCACGAAGACGTTCAACGACAGCTATAAGAGTCCGTTGAGTGTTATTGTCGTAGACAGCCTAGAGCGCCTGCTGGGTCAGTACCTCTGGTACCCCTTGAAATGATACTGACAAGTCAACTACAGATTGGACATATTTGGGCAGTAGATTCTCGAACGCCGTTCTTCAAACATTATTAGTACTCATCGCACGGAAACCTCCGAAGGTTAGTATCGTCATGTGCTGTCTGCGTTGACAGATCCTGAGAGCCTGCATGGTAGGGTCGCCGCCTCCTGGTGCTAGCAACGTCGTCCCTGGGTCAACACATTACGGATTTAGGGTTCTCAGAGGTGTTTGATACCTCGATCAAGGTACCTGCCATCTCACACCTCGCACAACTCGAGGTCGTTCTCCGATCGGTCGAGCTTTTTGGTGATGACACGGAACTTCGTGAAACTCTCCACCAACTGTCCAGTGCTGGATTCCCGCGGAATGCCTCTGAAGCAGAAACGCCAACGTTGCCGATGTTGGTTGGTATCAAAAAGTTGCTGAGTATCATCGAAATGGCCAGGCAGGAACCCGAGAGCGTTGGACATCGGCTCATGAATGGATTGTTCTGATCCAGGGGGTCACTACTAGAGGGAGCAGAGCTATTTCTGTCGATGTGGACTTGTGTGTTAATTTCGGTGTACTTGTAGCTGATCCGCACAATCTACTACGTTTAGTATGTAGTTGCATAGACAATAGCCTCTCCAGAAAAGGCACATTGTTCCCATGCTGATGCTCTGCGAGTGGGCTCAGGCCCGATTGGACTATTTGGTTGATCATCACCCTCGTCCGCTGTCGTACTACACTCGACCCGCAATGTCCACCGTAGAAATCATAGACGATCCTCCACATTTCTCTCCACTTCCCCGCTCCGCATCCAACCCCAAACCCAAGGGGATCCTCAAGAATGCCGTATCATCAGCAGCTGTACAACAACAGTACGTATCTCGTCCTCGTTTGACACGGTGTCTGACCACTTGAGGCCATTCAGCAATTTACAATGGGACGAGGAAAATCTTGCGTTGACGGAGATCCAGAAAGACAGTCTGATGAAGATCACGGAGCCAAAGACGCCGTACGTCCGGTACAATGCTGAGACGGATGAAGTAGAGGGAGGTACGTGGCGCGTTGCGCGACCCGTGTCCTGAATCCTACGAACGGTGCGATTGATGCGCGGACGGACGTGCAGATATACCCGACCTGCATCTCGGGGCGCGTGCGAGCTCTCCAAGTAGCACGGGCTCGAGACCTCAGTCTCCTATTATAACGACTGGTTCGACGAGTTCGTCTTCGCGCCGTGCGTCCTTGTCGAGCGTCGGCCGGAACTCGTCGGGACGTCCAGGGAGTTCAGCGTCGAGCCGAAGTACGTCGTTTAACCTCCCCAATGAAGCCAAGGGCGAGATTAAAGGGCCCGATGGAAAACCTCGTGATGAGGTCGAGGAGGACGAGGAGATGGACGAGGAAGGTAGGATGGATTCTGTCGCAAGGGCGTTTTGCTGATCGGGATGCATGTAGCCGCTGCGAAGCATGCTGCGTTCCTCAGAGCGCGCGGACGGCACTACTCGAATGAGGCTGAGGCGATGAAGGTATGTGTGATCTTGTGGCGGTGATTGGCTTGTTGATTGATGAATGTGTCGGACGATACAGCGAGCACCGCAATTGATGGACGAGGAAGATGACGAGGAGGCGAGCAAAGAACAATGGATCGGAGACGGTTGCACTGGTATAGATGATTCAGAGGCCGACAGTTCGCAGGTTCCCAGCCGAGACGAGCTCCCCAACGGGGATGCTCATCGGGAATGAGGGGACAATCCGTCTACGCAGATGGGCCATCCCTCATCTTTGTAGTACAGTCTGTTGATCAGCAGCGGCTTGGTACATAATTTTATGTTTTACCTCTTGTCCTTGTGCTCCTTCGTTCATTTTATGTACATCGTACGAAGGATCCAACTTTTTATTATCGCGCATCCTTGCAAATTAGTGACTCTACTTTTCGTTCTTCTCTACAATGTACTTTCTACGTCGTGTTTCCATCTCGCTATATGAAATGGCTCGGTCAATATTCCTCTACACCACACGCTCAATTATTTTCCAAATCCTCTTCCTCCGAACCATCCTCCAATCCACTCTCCGGGTTATCTTCTGAATCGCCCACATCATCCCCCTCTGAATCATCCTCCATATCACCTGAGTCCCAATTATCCTCCGAACCGTCCTCTAAATCCTCCTCATAAGAATCTGAGTTGCCCTCATGGATGACAGGGATGTCAGTGAGGTCATTCCACGACCGCCCGACCACGTCTGGTAGGTAACCAGAGTACTCTACATTACAATTTAATAAGTTGAGTCGACCGTGGGGCACGTTGCGGGTAGAGAGTGCATCGAAGAGCTGGCGTAAAGTGATTGCGGGGAATGGAGGAACGGAATCGCTTCCTGACGAAAAGGTGACATAAGAAAGTTGCAACTCCTCCAGCCGTGGTACTAATACCGTCCGATCTCGATCCTGATTCTCCGCGTCCTCATGAGAGATGGGGTCTGTGAGAGAGAGCACGGACACCAGATCTGGCATTTTGCCTGAAACCAGATTAATGTACCGTAGATCTGGAAGATTTCCCAAAATCTTCCTCCAAAAAGCAGATGCGTGTGGGGGATATTCGGCGTAGAGAGTCTGGACATTCGTCAAGGGTATGGTGGAAACAAGATCGCTTATGAACTGAACCCCGGACATTGTTAACCCGAGGCTCCAAAAGAGGGTTGAGAGGGGAATGCCGGAATGCCGGCCCTGCGCCCTTTCATCGCAATCTCGCTCCAATGGGCTGAATATGACTTCCGCCATTCCCGCAAGCCTGATAATCAGGGAGCGAGTCTTTGGCTGATCTTGGAACACGTCGAGCCTTTGGGCAAGTATCGAAGAGAGCAGAGTGTAATGAGCAGAGGAGGAATTATCTTCATGAGAGCATGAGAGACGGACTACCGTTTTCGATGGAATGTTTACACAATAGAGGAGTGCGATAACCGTTGATAGGGGAGCATCGATTGAAAGGCGAGACAGATGGGGCAGATTGACTTCCTGAAAGTTGTGGAATGCAGGGCTAGACAGAAAACCAGAGGCACTAGCAAGAACGTTATCGAGACCTAGTTTCGTGAGATTTTCCATAACACGGAGGATAGCGAGGATGTCCACTATGTTGTCGTGAAACCGAGCGGGAAGACAGCATAGATCGAGAGTCGTCAAAGAACTGAGGTTGAATGACCGCCACGGCACCGGACAATACGAGAGTTCGAGTGTACGGAGGGCTGGAGTGTCTCCGTGGAAGGGTAAGAAGGACTGCTCCGAGTGCTCGGATTTTAAAGGCATTGTTGACATTCTCAAGCTCCGCAGGCAAGGGCTACGCGAGGACTCAGAGAGCATGGAAAGGACCCGAGCAATGTCCTGTTCATTGACGCGTAGACTGAACTCCTCAAAACGTTCTGCATTCTTCATCAATCTCTCCACAGGACCCAACCACCAGTGATCGGATTCCTTATCATCAATCCTGAGACATATCCGCAATGGCGCTTGCTTTGATCTGGCCAATAGTTCTTCTGTCCACCTTAACGAAACTATGAAATGGTGGCTCCATAGAACTGGGCACTCCAGGGCCACATTGCGCCAATGACGGCAAACATGTGATACGCTGACCCAACTAGGCACGTCCCTAAAAGACGCGTCACAAGCGAGAGAACTGCTGTTATGGTTGTGATGGTCCAGTACGTAGCGAACGAATATGGCCGCAAGTATTTCGAGGGGAAGGCGACACGTAAAGGAGAAGGTGTTTCTTAGACTGCGGAGCTTGCATATTTCTTCGTCAACGTGAGCTTGGGCTTCAGTTGCCGTACTGTACGCTGCGGCAGACGTATAGGCCAGTTCGGGCACGCTGAAGTTCATGCTGGTGGCGTTTACCAACCAGAGACAAAAACTCGTTGATCTGGGGCTCTAGGGTCAGCGTTTGTATCACGATAATGCTTGATGGTGACTTACGGGGTTCAATCAAGCGACGCTAAATATGAGGGTGGCTTTTCTACAACTTGCTACTGGTAGAATTTATCAATCAGATGCAAGTGGAACAAGAGCTTGTCTGACGGGGATTCCAGCATCATACTTTGGATTGCGATAATGCTCGATGACTCACTGTACCTGGGTACACTGTGATCAGGCTCAACGGACCAAAGACAGGTGGCGTGAGCTGACAGTGGTTCTCTCACCGTGGACGCTGTACTCCAGAAATCCAAAACCTAAAATGTTGACAGCTCGTCGGATCTAGCGTTCCACAGAAGCAGGTCGCGCTTCAGCAGATGTGTTTCAGATGGTATTCGATTTGTTCGAGTGGATCGTGTGGAAAGCCGGACAACCACGCTCGATTTGTCAACCCAAACAACGGGCACAGCATGATACTCACCCGTTACGGTGGTTCTGCGTCAAAGGTCAGTAAACTTAACTCTTACCCATGGTTCTAACACAACCTGACCCTTCCTTGGCCGAGGATTGTCAAAATACTCATCTGAGAGGTCTCTACGACAACCTGTCGACTTGATCCAACCTCCGAGTCGCGTCACAGTTCACTGGATCAACACTCCTCTTCCAAGTCAGCCTTTCAGCTTCGTCTTCGCATTTCGTGGCTCGGGATCACTCCCCCTACTTCTCTTGTCCATATACATTGTATCCGAACGGTCCAACTCGCCCGATTCAGTCTCGGCGCTTTTGAACGACCTGGTAGGTCCTCCTGGGGTTACTGACACTTTTAGATCGCGATTTTAGTCGTCCACGTTGACGGGGTGGATTCGGGTGGTCGGCGAGTCGTCTATGGTGCTTGGGAATGGGTGGTGGAATGGGTGGCCTAGGAACGTGTGCCGTTGTGCGTTTTCGCCGCTCGTGCTGACTCGTTTGTTCCTCAGCCAGCGACCGCGTTTCGAGTCGCTTCAACTCGCAGCGTGCGCCGCTCGTTGCGCCATTCATCCGGAGCCGTCTCTTATCGTATCTGGTACCTTCGACATCGTTTAACAAGGCTACCTCAGTGCTTCCCACAAGTTTCTGTCCTAAACTGTTGGTACACTCTTTTGCTGACAAATGACTCAGTTCTGTACAGGCCGAGGCTATTCGGCTAACTGTCGTTCTCGACCACCGTCGTATTACACTCGACACGTAATGCCCACCGTAGAGGTCAAGGACGATCTCCACATTACCCCGCTCCACATCCCAGCGCAAACCCAAAGGTATCCTCATGAACGCCGTGTCTCACGGCTTGGTGCATCCTGCGTTCCTCAGAGCACGCGGACGGCACTACTCGAAGGAGGCAGAAGCGATGAAGGTATGTGTGACTTTGTGGTGGTGATCGGCTTGTTGATTGACGAATGTGTCGGACGATGCAGCGAGCTGCGCAACCGATGGACGAGGACGATGACGATGAGGCGAACAAAGGACAAGGGATCGGAGACGGTTACATTGATGCAGATGATTTTGAGGCGAACAGCTCACAGGTCCCGAGGCGAGGCGAACTCGTCAACGGCCCGGGGGATGCTCATCAGGAGTGAGGGGATGATCCGGCTACACAGATGGGCCATCCCTTGTCCGAGTCCTTGCAGTACAGTCCGTTGATCAGCAACGGCTAGGTCACCCCCTGCTAGCATACTTTTATATTTTGTCTTGCCCTTGTGCTCCTTCGACCTGTTTATGTACACACGTACGAGGGAATCCGATTTTTTACTGTTGGACATCCTTGTGAGTCAGTGACTCTACTTTTCGTCCTTCTCTACAATGTACTTTTTACGCCGTGTCTCCGTCTCACTATATGAAATGAAATGGCTCGGTCAATTTTCCTCAACACCACACGCTCAATCATTTCCCAAGTCCTCTTCCTCCGAACCATCCTCCAATTCACCGTCCGCGTTATCTTCTGAATTGCCCACATCATCCCCCTTTGAACCATCCTCCAAACCGTTCTCTAAATCCTCATGAGAATCTGAGTCGCTCACATGGACGACAGGGATGTCAGTGAGGTCGTCCCACGACCGCCCGACCACATCTGGTAGGCCGCCGGATCCGTCTACCTTACAATTCGATAAGTTGAATCGACCGTGGGGCACGTTGCGCGTAGAGAGCGCATCGAGAAGCTGGCGTAAAGTGATTGCGGGATGTGGAAGAACGGAATCGCCTCCCGGCGAAAAGGTGATATAAGAAACATCCAACTCCTCCAGCCATGGTACTAATACCGTTCGACCTCGATCCTGATTCTCCGCGACCTCGTGAGAGATGGGGTCCGTGACAGAAAGCACAGATGCCAGATCTGGCATTGGGCCCACAGCCAGCCTAATGTACCGTAGATCTGGAAGATGTTCTAAAATTTTCCTCCAGAAGGCAGGCGAGTATGGGGGAAAGATGATGAAAAGAGTCTGAACTCTCGTCAAGGGCACGGAACAAAAGGTGTTGTCTATGATGTTGTCCTCAGGCATCATGAGGGAACCCCACGAAAAGTGTATTGAGAGAGGAATGCTGTAAGACTTGTCCCATCCCATTTCACCGCAATCCTGCTCCCATGTACTGAATGAGACTTCCGCCCGTGATCCCACAAACTTGATAATCAAGGAGCGAATTTTTGGCTGATCTTGAAACACATCAAGTCTTTGTGCAAGGACAGAAGACAACAGAGTGAAGTGACCAGCAGAGGAGTCGAGTTCATGAGAGCATGCAAGCTGGACTACCGTTTTCGATGGAATGTTGACACAACACATGAGTGCGACAACCGTTGACAGAGGAGCGTCGATTGAAAGGCGAGTCAGATGGGGCAGATTGACTTCATGAAAGTTGCGGAATGCATGGCCAGACAGAAAACCAGAGGCACTAGCAAGAACGTTATCAAGGCTTAGTCCTACGAGGCTTTCCATGTCACGGAGGATAGCGAGGAAGTCCACTATGTTCTCCCGAAACCGAATGGGAAAACAGGATAGATTGAGAGTTGTCAGAGCACCGAGGTTGAATGATTGCCATGGCACGGGACAATACGAGAGTTCGAGTGTACGGAGGGCTGGAGTGTCTCCATGGAAGGGTAAGAAGGACTGCTCCGAGTGCTCGAAAATAGAAAGCGTTGTTGACATTCTCAAGCTCCGCAGGCGGGGGCCACGCGAGGACTCAGAGAGCATGGAAAGGACCCGAGCAATGTCCTGTTCATTGACGTGTAGACTGAATTCCTCAAAACGTTCTGCATTCTTCATCAATTTCTCCACAGGACCCAACCACCAGTAATCGGATTCTCTATCATCGATCCTGAGGCATATCCGCAATGGCGCTTGCTTTGATCTGACCAATAGTTCTTCTGTCCACCTTAACGAGACTATGAAATGGTGGCTCCATAGGGCTGGGCACTCCAGAGCCACATTGCGCCAATGACGGCAAACATGTGATACGCTGACCCAACTAGGCACGTCCCTAAGAGGCACGTTGAGAGGGAGAAAAATGTTGTCGTTGCATTTATGGTTGTGATGATCCAGCGCGTAGCGAACGAATATGGTTGCAAGTATTTCGAGGGGAATGCGGCAGGTAATGGAGAAGGCGTTTCTTAGACTGCGGAGCTTGCGTATTTCTTCGACAACGTGGGCTTGAGCCTCAGTTTCCGTACGGTACGATGCAGCAGACTTATAGGCTAGTTCAGGTACGCTGAAGTTCATGCCAGTCACTGGCTCTTTTCAACCAGCAACC
Organism: Xanthoconium stramineum; assembly: GCA_038090315.1. Lineage (NCBI taxonomy): Eukaryota > Fungi > Basidiomycota > Agaricomycetes > Boletales > Boletaceae > Xanthoconium > Xanthoconium stramineum. The sequence continues at coordinate 181 of JBBPMO010000148.1, read as the reverse complement.
AGAATTCGTCAATCTAGGACTGTAGCATCAGCGTTTGGCATCACGGTAATACTCGATGGTTTACGCCGTACAAGGTTCAGGCAAAACTTGGACCAAGCGATGTCAAAATCTGAGGATACTGCAAGGACTACTACTGTCTATTTCAGGCAACTTGACCACCGTGGGAAGAATGATGCTGTCC
>JBBPMO010000147.1:0-48826 GCA_038090315.1 Xanthoconium stramineum | reverse complement strand
GATGTGACCCTTCATGGACAGCAACGGTAATGACCGAAGCGTGGATTAACCAGAGGGAGATGCATGAGTTTGCGGCAAGGCCAGGGAAAAACATCACCGCAAGAGGAGACGAATAATTCAAGGAAAGAGGACCAACTGACGCTTGTTTATTGGATTCAGGGATCTCGAACCTCGCACGCCCGTGGCCATAGCACAACGGACAGTATGCCGAGGGACTGAGCGGAGCGTAACCTTGTGAGATCAGAACGAGTATCCTCTGGTTGCGAATGCCTGCCGTCGGGTGTAGAACGGTAACAAACTCGCCAGGAAAACGAAAGACATCCAAGATCATAGTATGTCAAGCCTGTGGATGAACGACCCATCCCTCATCGTCCCCATAATGACCTTCATCGATTAGCAGCATGAGCCACACCTATAAACTTCAGCGACAGGCTTAGGAATTGTCAGTGCGCTTATTGTTGGACCTAAGTAAGCGCGGGAAGATAGCTCGGTTTATTTATGTAAATAATCATGATTGCCCTTATCGTCGATGGTTCCTCGCTCCTCGCAGGGACACATATTAAGTAGTCGGTGGGAGCACAAATAACATGGAACACTAACGAGGATAAGATGATCTATAAGATTACACTCACATAGAGTAAGTATTAGCGTATTAGCTGGTTTATTGACGCAGATCCAAGGGGGACAAAATCTTGCCAGCGATTCCTAGCCCCGTCACTGGTGCGACTCGTAGTGATGTTCTGGCTTGATTGACTTTGGCTTGTAAAAATCTCAAGCAAGGCCAAAAGCCAAAAATTTGGCCTAGAGTGAGCGTAGGCCTCCCGACAATTCTGCGTCCGAGCGGTGCCCAAATAAGGCAAATCGCGGCCCGGACGCAGCGGTTGCGCCGGGTCCAACTTGTCCGCGTGCTCGTTCTCGATTGACTCTAGCGCTGCCGTCTTTGCGTATCGCGACTGGGGTTACCCCACTCCATCTCAAGTACATGTATATTGTGTCTGGTATGTCTGAACCGACAAATTTAGCCTTGATACAACCGTATGACTCGGTAAGTCGACCTTCTACTACTGACGCTTCTAGGGTTCGATTTCATTCGTCTACGTCGACGGCGCGGATTAACAAAATCTGCGAGCGACCTGGGATGATAGGGATGTGGTGCAGATAGCCTAGGTACATCTGCCGTTGAGCGCTTGCGCCGTCCACGCTGATTCGTCTTCTTTTCCCAGTCGGCTAGGCTAGCTGGTTCATTTCGATTTGTTTCGACTCTCGAGTCGTGGCGCGTGCCGCTTGTCGCGCCATCCATCTGGCCTCGTATCCCATCACATCTGGCACCATTGGAACGCTCTGGCGGTCTACATCGTCCTCAATATCGCCCCGCTCCTCCAACTTGCCTCTGCGCCCACTATCTTAAAATGGTGCGTCCGTTCCGTCAATGCGCTCGTTCCTAACACTTTCAGGGAGTTCCGTATTAGCCCGATGGTTGCCGGGTACAGCCGCTTCGCCACCCGGCTCGTCCAGCTCGTCTGGAGCCCTCCTAGCCGAGTGTTCCTCCTGCTCTAAGGGTTCGTTCTAATTCGTTCTTCAGCTTCTTTGGTCTATTACTATGGTCCTCGTCGTGCCCTAATACTGCCGACACATCCGCTTCGTCGCCCGGGTCATCCAGCTCGTCTCTAGTCTCCCTGCTAAGTCTCCTTCAACCTCAACCTCTAGTTGTTCGTTGAGCTGTTTTTGCGCGGTTTGCAGCCGCTTCCCAGCATCCTTGTCATGCCAATATGCTCCCGAAGCGTCCGACGCCTCCATTTCGGCACTGGTAAGTTCTTTTTTGGAGGTCGTTGACTCCCCTCGAGCTCGGCGCTCGGAGGTTTGTTTCGTTGTTTCATGTATTCAGCTGGCTTGTCTGGTGGTTCGGATGGGTTCAAGTAAGTCGTATTGTGTGTTCTTGAACTGTCCTGGACACTGACGTTCTTCGTCTTCCGAGTCAGCTGACAGCTTCAGCGGCGTGAGTTGTGACTCGCCGCTGGCGGAACAAGTTGCGCAATCGCTGCTGCCTCGTCCATCATCCTTGACACCTCCCTGTACCTCTCGCTATCCCTCTACATCTGCAGTACTGCCATCCGGGTCATCGGGTTCGCCTCAAGCACCCCTTGGTCAGTCTCCTTCAACCATGTGTTCTGACCTTTCCCTGAGGCATTCTTTCACATTCAGGAGTTTCTTCTTGGACACTCCCGATATGTCCGTCTTGCCGCTGGTAAGCTTGATTTTGAAGTTTGCACTACTTGCTCTCGAATTGTACTAGGTCTGATTACCCATACTCATGCCTACTGCCTGGCGGTCTGGCCAGAACAATACTATGTTCGAGAACGGACTACTTCAACTCTTCCAGGCCATAAAAGTATTATGGTAGTCGACCCTCACGCCTTGTGTGGGCGGTCGCCTGATGTCATAGTGCCTCTCGAAGGAAAACAAAAGGTATTGTGTGTATCTGACCTTAAGTACTGATTCCAAGTACAGGCAGTGCAAAGTGTTGAATGAGGGTGCACACCAACAGTTGTCCTGCCAGTCAGGCTCCCGCTCTCGATGCTTGGAGACTGCTGCTGGTAGGTGGCTTCGCACGCTCGAGTTGATGGACTACTGACACTCCCTCTCCATTTCTTTTCCTGATACCTAACCTAGGTACAGACATACTCTGAGGACGCCACCAGATATTATTATGGAAAAGTTTGATTTGGTAGAAATTGAGTAGAAAGGTAAAATCATTACAAGCATTGGACGTAGACATAAAGCGTAAGGCCCTAAAGTGGACCACAGTACATCGGAATAATATGCAGAAACGAGCGCACGACGAGAGCTCAACGGACATATAAGAAAAATAGTGAATAGCCTAGTGAGAGAAAGATGCGTCATATATACTAGATCATCATTCCGCGTTAAAAAAGAAGGTACGTCCAACGCTTGTTGGAACGATAAATGGGTATCACTACAAAAGAAAAACTGCGTCGGCAAAAATCGTTTACAGCTGATGGGGGAAAAGGACTCACGTAGTACTCGATCTCCAGCTGTAGGAGACATCGCCATCAACGACAACCATCATAATAGAAAACTACCACTCACAAATAGAAAAGCAACCTTCTCTGGCCAGAGAATATTCAACCCGACCGGGTTGTACAGCTTGGTATTCGACTCTTCTATCTTCTGTTTCAACCGTCGCATTTCCTGCAACGAATATGTCCTGTCTCAGAACATGATCCCACCCATCACGCCCTACTGCTCACCTTGGTGTAATGCGACGTCACGAAGAGACTTGACAGCTGCAGCGTGAGCACAGCTAGACAATTGTCCAAACACGCATATTGTATGCTATGAGCCGATATCAAGATCTCGTTAATATCATTGACTGTTTGATGAAACTGGGTTGGTGTGACCTGCCAGCGACAGAAATATAAACGGTTCATGTCATACATGTCAGCCTAGAAACCACGCACCCGTCCTTCCAGTTCGAGTGGAAATACCGGGCAGAATTGACACAGTTCACCACCTGCATAGTCCCGCTCGATACGAATTATTTCGCGTGGATGGTGGACACCTATTTGGCCGACCGGAGGGGTCCCAAACGCCGAGTCAGAAGGCGGTGGTCCGAAATAATACGACGAATGTGGAATCAAAGGACGTTGACGGCTGTGAAAATATCGTATCCAACAATGAGGGGCAACACCAACGGCAGACGTACCTTCTTTGTAACGTCTCAAACTTCTTCGAGTTCAATGTCGAGTAATAGTCGGACGCATACGTCCCGTTGTTATCAGTGGGCGGGTCGACCTCATCCCAAGGTTGCGGTGTGGGCGACTTGAATTCGAGATGTAACTGTCGCGTGTTGCGCCCAGCGGACCCGAACGTCCGCGAACGCTCCTTCTCGTTCGTATTCGAGGACGACGCGCCGCTATGCACGCCCTCCAGCGCGACATCCTCTTCTACCTCCTCCTTCTCGGCCTCGGCCTCCCCGTCCTCCCCCAAGCGCTCCTTGCCATTATACCGCAACGGGTGCCATTCCTCCCCGATATCCACCTCCTGCGTCACAAGTACTTCCTCCTTCGACACGTTCCCTAACCCACCCTTGCCATCCGTGCTCGCGCGCAATCGTGGTAGCGACATCGGCTCAGTTCCGTACCTCGGCGCCCTCATACGAACGACCTTCTCCCTCGATTCCAATCGGTCCGTGCTGGATCGACAGTGCACCTCGCCGCTCGGCCGTCGCTCGCTATCGCCATCCGCACTCGGTCGGCCCAACCCCTCCACATCCGCCTGCGACCACGACGTCGCCACAGACGACTCCCCCATACCCAGCGGCCCCCTCATCGACGACTGCGACCGCGATGGCGAGCGCGACATCGAATTCGATGCCGACGGCGAAGGCGAGCCCGAGCGCGAATGAGACGCCGACGCAGGAGGCGACGCGTCTCGCAGTGACCGGCGGGACGCACCAGACCTGCGCTCCAACCCTGACCCGGACACGCTGGCAGAGGTGCCCACGCCACTACGCCCTCCCTCTTCCTCTTCGTGCTCTTCGTCGTCCCCGTTTCCGTCCTCGTTCTCGTTCTTGTTCTTGGCGCGCGGTGAGACGAGCTCCTCTTCCACGGCAACATTCACGACTTGGTCCCCCTCTTCGTCGGGCGTGGATATGGCCACGCCCATGCTCACCTCCTGTACCTCCCCTTCATCCGGGGCCTCTGTCTGAATTACAACCCCGTTGCCGTTCCCATCAACATCCCCAATCCACGACGGTAAACGATCCAATGCATGCTTGACGGACACGTGCTCGAGGGTCGTCATGACCAGGCAGGACACATAAGAGTTGCTTCGAATATAGGCTTTATCAGCGGTGTAATGCGTCGATACTGGGTTGTTGTACGTATTCGAGTTGAAAATCGTAGAAAAGCTTGCGTGTGTTGGGCGCGTAATGGAACTGTGCTTAGATGAAAGATGGCGTGTGGTTGGCCGTGTAAAAAAAATTGAACAGCCATTCAACACGAGTCGACCCACTCCGAATCATTCCGGAAATTCCATAGGCAAAAAGAAAAGATCAAATCTATCAGGCGTATTGCAAACGAACTACATGTACATATGTGCGTTAATACATAAGTGGTTTGGGTCTCTGCAATATTTCATATCATATCGTTATTCAGTCATATACAGGAACGCTACGTCCAGCGGTCACGTCAGCAAGAAACAATAAAGTGAGATTATGCAGGAGATGAGTCCTTCTTCTCATGCAAACGCGGAGGTGACGCGACAGGTCGAGCAGTCGGAGACCCTGCAGCTGGGTTCATCACATCAACCAACTTTCCCCTCGACGGCGGAGTGGGCGACCGTCGGTCAATCGCCATTCGGTCATCTGTGGGCGAGGGAGCAGTCGACGCAGGGGACAACGTCGCAATGGGAGGTAATGCGATCGCCGCCGCCGAGCTGGAGTGAGACCCGTGACCGGCACCGATCGGACGCGGGTGCGGAGGCAGCGACATCGAAATGGCAGGTGGACTGGGTGGATACGGATGTCCAGCGTCAGCGTGCTGTCGAGACTCGGGAGAGTGAGACGCAGGTTGCGTCCGGAATGGGATCGGCGAGGGACGGGAGGAGGGAACGGGCGTTTGTCGGCCGGTAGGAGATGGTGGCCCACGTTTGATGGGATCCACTCGTGTGCGTTTGTTGTCCAGTTCATCTACACCTGGGCTCAATGGACGTTTGAGAGACACTCCACCAGGGGGAGAAGGACGACTACCAGATGTGGAGACCGACCCGCGATGAGAGATTCCCGGCCGTGGAGATGTCGCGGTGTGCCTACTGCCATTGGATAACGTAGGCGAGTGCATCGGTGCACTGTGAGATTGGGACAAAACGACGAGCGCATCTGCGACGCCCTCATCGTAGTCTTCGTCCACCACACGCGAAGGAGGACGAGGTGTGGCAGCAGTTGGAGAGGGTTGGAGAGAACGACTGCCAGAACCGTTCGAGCTAGCCGTGTCTTGCGCTTCCTTCGCTGAAAACGACCCAACTTTGAACGAAGCCGATACGCTTGCAGGCTGCTCCTCCTTTGCGCGACGCTGACGCCTCTTACGTTCCTTCTTCGGGAGGTCTCCAGACATGCTCTGCGTATCCGAATCTTTCTCTTTGGTTTGTTTCCTCCTTCGATCCTTCCCGTCAGGGGCAGGCGTCGAGTTGGGAGACTCGGACATGCGCAGGCTGCTCGTGCTGCTCGTGTGAATAGGGGCACGTGGAACACCCTCCGGGGATGTGGCCATCACGATTGACTGTGGGCGTTGTTCAGTTGCTGCCTCCGTCTGCCTTGGCGCCTCGCGCGCATCAAACCGGGCCGGGTCATATCGCCAGTGCCCATTCTCACCCGGCGCCGAAGGTCCAGCCACGGGAGAACGTGGGTGAGGGGGACCGCTAGGCGGCTTCGACTCCCAAAATCCTCGCGGGTGGTGGGCGCTGGGGTGGGCGGAACGTGGAGACGTTTCCATCGGACTCGCGCCACGACGGTGAGGTCCGGGTGAACGCGACGGGTAGTATGGCTGCTGCGAATGATGCCCAGAGTACTCTGGTCTACCACGTTCCCATTCACGGTGCTCCGGTGGTGGACCACGGCGTTCCCATGGCATGTCACGCTCTCGTGGATAGGGGGATCGCGGTGCAGTCGGCGCGGCGGGCCCAACCGGTTGACGACTTGAGGGAGGATACGATGATTGGAATCCAGGTCCAGGGGAACGGACGCGTGGTGGGGGTGGAGGCGAGGCGGATGTGGATGGTGCACGCATTGGGCGATTGAAGTATTCTCGGCTATGCCCCGTGTTCGCACGGGCAGCGGAAGCGCGCAGCTCCTCAGTTGGCACTTGAGGTTGTGGAATGGGGTGATGTAGGAGCAAGTTCTGATGACCAGCTGGGCCACGGGTTGGGGCCTCGCGAGGACCCGAAAAGTCACGAGGATGAGGTGGGCGGTCTACATCCATCGGGGCCAACGGCGTGTGAGAGGGAATATGACGCGACTCATCAAGAACGACAGGCGGCGGAGGACCACCTCTGAATGGTCCGGGAGAGGACCGACCTCCAACTGGGGCAGGTGGTGGCGGCAGATGAACGTTATCACCGTTGGATGGTCCACGAGAGTCGGACCTGAACAGAGGGCGCGAAGCGTTCGATGTCGACGTTGACTGCAGGAGAAGAGGGGGTCCCGTGAGACCTGGTGGGGGTACGACGGCACTGGCGTAAGCAGTCGGGTGAACGTCCTGAGGTCCGGGTGCGGCAGGTAGTTGCCCACCCGTAGCTTGGGCGGTCTTCAGCAACTGGAGGCGCTGTGATATGACATGGTTTCCAGGGTCGAGTTCACTCGCCCGGGCATAGGCGTCGATGGCGTCTGAAATCTGGTTGTTGCAACTCTCATAGAGACTGCCGAGATCAAACCAGACCTCGGAGATATAAGGGTTGATTCTGATGGCCCGCGAGTATGCGTCGAGAGCATCGCGGAACTGATTGATCTGGAAGTACAAAACGCCGATGGAACACCAGAATGTCGGATTGCGACCGTCGCGATAGACGGCCTGTTGATACGCTTCGTAAGCCTTGTTATACTTTTGTCCCGCCATGTAGGCACGACCGAGGAGATACCAGCTTTGAGCATCGGACGGGTCTGTGAAATAAAATGAGGGGGACTCGGTGAGATAAAAACGGCAATTTACCAGCCTCGAGACTCTTGGTAAGATATTGTATGGCGAGCTCCTGGTTCTGGAACGATGAACCGTCTTGGTGGTACAGCCAACCCAGCTGTTGGAGGACTTTGGCATGTCCAGGATTGTCAGCGACGACGCGTTCGTATGCGTCTTTAGCGCGGACATGCTAGATCAGGATGTGGTTCATCACGTGGTCCGAGTAAAAGGAACAGCGGGCTTACGTCTTTTTGTTGTTCGTAAACGTGGCCGATCTGGAACCAGATATCGGCGTGGGCAAGGGGGCTGGGAGGGTTTCGGAGAATGCGATCGAAACAAGAGAGGGACTCGTCGTATTTGCCTTGCTGTTTGTAGATGATGCCAAGACGGAAAAGGATTTCATTCGCCTTGTCGAAGTCTAGTTCTGCTAAATGAGTACATAAAATGACCAGAAGAGACCAGACAAAAGACCAACCTTTGTCCATCTTGAGGACGGACGCGAATGCTTCCTCGGCGTGATCCAAGGAGCCATACCGGTCATAGAGTATTCCGATACCATACCAGAGCTTGGGATCCTCCTGCGCAACAAAGCATGTTAGGTGTTGATACTTGATTGGAAACGGGGATGGCACCTTTGGGTTTGGGAGTAAATAGAGAGCTTGCTGATAGGCCGAGTATGCCTTTTGGAGATCATCCTGCATGAGGTAACAGTGACCTAACGGGATGACGGAATGAGCATGGTGGTGCTGAGATGATATAGAAGGGCGCTTACCAAGTGCACTCCAAACTTCGCCGTTGTCTTCTTGGAGTTGTAGCACGCGCTGGAAGTATTCGATTGCCTAAAACGGAAAGGGGATGACATCAGCAAGTGAACACGTGAAGATCGGGATCTGGAGGCAATGTCACGGCGGAGGCCGCGACGGACGTCCTCGGGTTTTAAAACGGGATTGGCAACCTACCTTTGGGTAGTTTTCTTTGATCCGAGCGATTCCCGCAACTTGAGTCAGCCCTGACAGGGATATCGGATTGTGCCGCAGCGCATTTTCATATGCTGTGATGGCATGTTCAAGATCACCCATTTGCTCAGCAACGCGGCCTGAGAAACATAAGCGTCTGATTCTCGGAGGAAAAAAAAGTTTAGCACACCAATGAGAAGCCACGTTTGCTCATTGGCGACGGCGAGTTTATGAATGACACTCGACGAAGCGGGTGCCACGCCGTTTGGCGGTGGTACGTTGGGCACAACCACAGGGGAGACAATCTGATTGGCGGGTGGGGGAGCATGGTTGGAGCCATTTGATAGGGCAGCGGGCGTGGAAGGGTGGGTGGCAGAGCTGCCGTTGAGATGGGGCGGGTGCGCGGGTGCAGGATGAGGAGGGTGGGTGATGAGGGCATGGGGATGAGGATGAGAGGGTTCGTGCATACGAACGTCCCGGTCGGCTTGACGAGGAACGTGTCGGAGGGACATGGTCGCCGTGAGGGAGGGCGCACCGAGTTGTGTATGTGACGAGGAGGGGAGGGGAAAGCTGTCAAACGCGGGAGGGTGGTGATATATATATGAAAAATGCAGGAGGGAGAGGGGAGATCAGGGCCCTTCGCACCCCAGTCGCACGATCAAAGACGATCAAGCAGCTGGTGACAGATCTTAGATCAGTGCGATCTCGCGTTGAATGTCTGATTTGAATATACACCGATATAGCATGACATCCTTGCCGTTCCTGCTCGCCCTAATTACGGCCACGTTGCCGTTGCCCGTCGCGGCTACTACTTTTTTCAACTGCCACAACATGTCCGCGCACACATGTGGAGTCCCATGGAAGCTTATCCAATCTTGGCCAACCGTGAGTTAAAGAGCTTAACGGACAACCCCTTTTTCAGCACCGCCATGCCCTCTCTTTCGCCTCTCCTGTCCCGCCACCCTATTCTAGAATCCCTTCGTGGATCATCACGGGAAGGCTGCCAACTGTCGGCCACCATGACCCTGGCGTTATGTACATATGCCTTCACAATCTGGCCAAGGGTCCCTCGCCTTGCCCTCGCTGCGTTCCAATTACCGCAGCGCCATGTCCTAATGCGCCAACTGCCGGAGAACCATTCGGAACCATTACTGCATGCGCTGCTGGCAAGTGTGAGATCTCGGAGGCGATAGCTTCGCCTCCTGACAATCGAGCGGCTACCGAACTACCGGTTTCAAGCTTCCTTTGATCAAATATCTCAGTCTAGGCCGGTGACCGCTTTCTCGCGATTGGCATCCGGACAACATGAGCTGTCTCCAGGGTCCGCTTATTCCATATCGGGTAACCGATCGTGCTAAGTTCAACTCCAATACCAAGGCACGCGGGTTATTCCTTTTCTGGAAAAATGTCAACCCATCACGTGAGTAGCTGTCAGAATGAATTACCCTATCAGAATGCAAATGCGTGGTGATGATATTCGCTAGCCCACACCCTATCCCGTGGATCTCGCTCCCATCAGCCCTGCGCAACGTGTGCACATCCCTGACAGTCCTGGAATTCATCGCGGGCCAAGGACACTAGTTGGCGAATGATGAAAGTTTTTTTCACACTACGCCACACCGAGACAAATACTCCAGGCAGAGCAACGCGCGGACTTTGTCTCCCGCCGCAACCTTGTGTGATCGTACCCGTACATCCATTTTGATAGAGTATTGCGGTACGGCATGCGTTCTTTGTTCTACAAGGGATGGCGATATTGTGTGGCATTCCTTACCCTTCATAATGACCGAGACACCCTTGTAGTTTCACCTTTGTGTCACTTGCGGCAGGTGACTCACAGCCTATCCCGAATACAGCTCGCATTCTGATGCTGAGCCACTGTCGCGAATCACCGTCGAACCTGCATCGAGCCCTGGAGAGGCGACGGTGTCAACGCTTCGCCTAACGCGTCTGGATACAGTTGGTTATGCAATTAGGTAAGCACAACCTAAGTCGCTTCCATTTTTTTTCGCTCCGAGGTGACGGGGCACAGTTGAAGCCAATTTAAGACCTGTATGTGCCCGTTTGACTGCAGGTCCGCCGCTTCCCTGCAAGTACAGCGCCCGCTTGAATCTCGATGGGCGGGTAGTGTCGTCAAATGAATGAATCGACACGATTTCCAACAGAATTGGTTGCTCCGTCCTAGTCGGTGCGATGCAAAGTCGTTGGCAGGTTCATATGACGAACTGGGGGCTGAGATCCTGTGACCACCATCATCACCCTATTACCCCTCGCTTACGCCGGGTGTCACATCGATAACCCTTGTGTACGGATTAATAATCCCCCATGCGGAGCAGCCTCAGCCGCACAGTTGTCTAATTCGGCACGTTCGCGAAGGGATCGTCAGGATTATCCGGCCCGACATCAAATGCGCTGTGTCGGAGGATATCGGAGGTGACAGCATCGTTCGCTAATTTGGGAACTGATACGCCCTGATATATATGCCATGTGGAAACTTCTCTACGAAGACGGTATGCAACGTTATCCCTTGACGACTCCACCACAGGCCGTTGGATGCTGTGATCGGGCGCCGGCTAGCGAAAAAGGAAATTAAGGGGCCCCGTCGCAATGCGGATTTGAATAAATGCTTGTTCAATGCTTACTTGTTCGGGATCCTCCAGCCCTGCCCAGGTCACCAGATGACGTGGGGAATTATGGGGGCCGACGTATAGGAGGCACAATAAATCAAGGGGTCCGAGCTATGGCAATTGATAGGCAATGAATGGTTCTTGGGTAGCTGTACAACCACTGCCGTCAAGCCCGGCGGTAGCGCGCATCGCTTGGTACCTGTTCGTCGTAGGTCGGAGATGGGTGCACTATGGGGATATGGCGCAGCTTGGCAGACTGCACCCAAACAGACCAATGTACACAACAATCTCCGCGGGAAATGTCTGTATCCATGGCAGATGGACCCACGTTGCATCGAACAAGCTTCTCCATCCGCAAAAATAGACTGTAACGTGATTGCTTCCCGACTTTCCCTAAACCATGCGCGAGGTGATTGGACGAACCATATTCAAAATGGAATGTCCAAAGTCGTTCCTGTGCACGAAACAAAAAGAATTAATCTGGGACCTCGTTTTCTGATAGAAGTGCTTCGTCCTTCATAAAAGCTGTCTCGATAATTGAAACGTCCGTCCGCTCGGGCGTTGTCAACAAGAGGAAACTTTGCATCTGCTGCGGACGACCGGCCTGCTTGATCAACAAAATCAGTCATTCGCCAAGCCAACGCCGAGTGGAACAAGGGAAAAAATCCCGACGGATCGTATTTTCCAGGCAAGGAGATCGATCAACCGGCACTATCTGTCAGGAGAAGTTGTTCCGTATGCGGCTCCTATGCTGAGAACCCGTGAACAATCAGGGTGAATCAAGACTGCCATGAATACGCTCCGACGATGTCCGAGACGGTTCACTTGAATAACCGACGAAGACGGGAAAGCTAAAAGTGGGTTGGGTGTGAAGATCCGTGGTTCGGCCCATAGAAAACCTGCATGGGATGAAGGAAGAGTTCTAATTCCACATATGTTGTTATAGGCGCTCAAGATCGCACGGACGAAGTTTTTCCATCGTTCCGGAAATGGCTTCAACCCTGTGTGTTTGGTCGTATTTGGCTTCCATCCCAATTCCTCGTTGTGTTCCCCGTCCACGAGTTCCCTTTGAATCCGTCCGTGACCACCACCACCCATATACCAGTGATGACCCGTGCGTTCCTACTGAGCATCATCACAAGAATCTACGCACTGATCTCTGACCAGGAGGAAACCAGCGAGAGAAGGACCGCGAACGCGCGGCCAAGAAACTAGCAGCGGCCAAGAAGCCCAAGGAAAGCAATACCAACCTAGCCAAACGTAAGGAGGCGTAAGCATGAGAAGATATAGTCATATCCTTTCTTCTCTCTCACCCGGCCGTTTCATATAGTGATGCTGAGATTCTACGCGAAAAGCAGAGGGTAACTAGCCTCATGTTTCCGATTGACACGAGCGTGGTAATTGATGTGACATTCTTGCAGAAAAACGAGGAAAAAAAGGCTGCTGCTGAGACCACAGAACGAGCTGCGAAAGGTGCTAGCAGCAAGTAGCATCGGCCAGTGGCAGGTTCCGCGAGAATCTGTTGTTATTTACTGTCCGGCTGCTTTGGAGGATTACTCGGTGGGAACTTCTACACATACGCCTTTGTTCTTCATCTGGCATGCAATATCACTCTTTTTTTCTCTGCGAAACGCAGCTGTCGGCGACGAATTATATATTTGCTAACCCATCGTGGCTATCGCCGCATCTCACGGAACGTGGATCTGGCAGCAGGAACTGAAGCATGCCGCTCAATAAAGCCTTGAACAAGTCCCATGGGAACTTGCAAGTGCGATATGGAAACCGTCAAGACTCCGGTTTCGGATTGCGAGAGATTATCTGACCAGAAATGTCTCATTCTGCCCCCGGTGCTTCAAAAGTACCCAGCATCACATCCCGGACTTTGCGGCGCTGCCTCTTTCTTCCGACTGGACCAGCGTATGATGCCACGGAAACTAGCGGTCCACATGGCGTGGGTTCGATGATGCTCCCATAACACCGAATGGAGGTGTCCAAGACCCACCGGCACGGTCCCGCAATTGTAGAGATCCGATTCCTTTTCGTTACATCCTGAACCATATCTTACCCCTTGTCAGAGGTTGTCAGAGGTAGTGACGAAAGCAATGGATCAAACTTGTTGTGACATGTGGCAGATGAAGTGGCACCTGGCAGGTGGACGTATAAGTATGTATGAGTCGGTGCCAGTAGGCAGAACACGACCCCACCCGCCAAGTATATGAACGCATGTACATCCAAGTTACATCGCAGCAGACTAGCCTGAAACGCCAGTTGACATCAATTCCGAGTTGCCGTTGCGGCGCTGCAACTCCTTGGCGAGCCCTAACACCGCTAGAACCCATCCGTAGTGAGATCCGCTCTCAGCTCCCACCCTGCATTTCACCCTCAATCGGATCTCAATCCGGAGCGCTTGCGCAAAGTTGAAAAGCCCGATCATATCAGCTCGAGGTTTTGGACAGCACATCATTTCTCACCGTCATAATCCAGCTGTCCGCAGCTGCGGCACCTCCTGGCAGGTGGCGCCTTTAGAAACCTATCCTTTGCGACTCCATCGCTGTGCCTTATCGCTTGCCATGTGGGACCTTGAGACTGACAGGGGTTGACAATAGTGCGTCATTCTACTGTCATCCTGTGGTCAAGGCAAGGGGTCGTGATGCGCGAGGTACTTGAGCCGTTAGCGCGGATCTTGTCACTGTCAGCGTGTTGACAGCCTCCAGTGAGAACGTATATATTGCAAGCCGAACACCACATGGCGCCGCCCAAACTGACTGCGCCACTTCATGTATGGCTGACGTGCGTTTTTTCGAAACATGCCAACCCAGGCTTCGTCGCCAGGTTTGATCCTAGATAAGGGCGCCGCAGAGTCACCGACTGATGAAAGCATATTCCAAGAATGCCGTCCCGTCGACCACGGAACGACCGCTCGGCTGGACTTTGCCGCATTCTGTTGACAAGTGGAATGTATAAATAGTGACAGGCCAGGCAATGATCAATATGAATGGCGCAGACCTAACCATTGAGTTCCAGGGCGACGAACCTTGACTTTGCATGGTAATTTCACTGTTTCATTCCCCACTGGGCTAAATGATTTGATGCGGTTGGCTCAAGGTTCAGCAAAAGGCGTGGTTAACACTTCTATTGGACTATCCGGCTATTCATGTGATCCGAGTGGCTAAATGTGCATGTCATTTCACTTTAATTGCCTGCCCGCCTTCCAACCGCCTTCGGCGAGGTGCGTCTTCCGGGGAATCATCTGTCTTTCCCTTTTGATATTCCCCAAAATTGGGGTGTAATGGGAGATAAGGCTGATGGAACGATGGAACCGGTGCGACGGGATACGAACTAGGCGAGGAAGGTGGGTGATGACGTGACCGGTATAACGATAGCAGCGTGTTGACAAAAAGTGTCAGGAAGGAAAGTGACGTCAATGAAAACACCTATAAACCGCCGAGCAATTCAATCCTGTAGAGCTGTGAGAACATTCATTATGAGAAGGCACTTACCAGCGTTTTCCAGCTGATGGGTTCAACGAAACCATTCACGACTTCGGCAATGAGTTCAGCGCCAATGCGTGCCCTACCAACTGTAGTTGGATCGCGATTCATGCAGGTTTCCCAAGCAGCACATTGATGTGTCATCGCGGGAATTTGGTTAGTCTCGCAGTAGTTGTTCTTGTATTGAGCGGCGCAAACTCCGATCTCCTGTACGATATCTGATGGCCACCCCAATAAGCAGTGCTCGACCACAGCTGTTGATATAAGAACATACCCATGGAATATTCCGAGATTCGATGTTGAACATCACGTTGGACTGTAAGAATGAATTGCACAAGCAAATACAAGAACACGAGCACGAGGGCCAGGTTGAAAAAGAATTGAAGATAGCTGTACCTCGTAAGATCCCCATTGGTACGACACATATGTGTACAAGAGCTCACCCGAGCAGGACATATGGAGTATCAGACTGAGGAGCTGGGGCGGAGGGCATGTTGAGGGTGTAGTGATTTGACGTGTTCTGTGTCATGGGTCTGACAATTCTGTCATCTTCACCGTCGTCTTCGCTTGTTTGCTCTGGATCTTCGTCATCTCTCCTGGATTGAGACACGGCACGTGCTTTCTGTCGTAACTTGTACACCCTCCTCAGACCACCCGTCGCCACAGCCCGTCCATTTTCCTTTTCGCTTTCTTCCATTTTCGGAGGACTCAGGTCGGACATGTCCACATCGCGAAGCTCCGGAGCGTGATGTTGAGGGAACGCTTTTTCAGGAGAGAAGTTGGATGGTGGCACCCACGGATATGGAGGATTCGTTTGTGGTGGAGGGCTCTGGAAAATGAAGGGAACATTGCGGTTTTCGCCAAACATAGGAGTGAAGGGAGGCACGGGGAAGGCTGGGGATGCGGGGTTTAGGTCATTGAAAGGGCCTGGAGAGCCAACGTTTCGGATAGGCGGACATGCGTGAGGGACATGGCAACGTACGTTTTCGAGGCGTGTCCGGGTCTATAGCCGCTGCCCAGACTGGCTTTGTGCCGCTGGAAGGGCGAGATGTAAACTGAAAATCCATTGGCGCTTCCTTGGACCTGTGATGCGCGTCCATCGCGCTAAGAGCCAACAGAACGACCTAAGAGCCATTAACTCCAAGTCTGCGAGGATACATAATGTGTAGCATACCTTGTGCACGTCTTATACACTGGCTGGCAGGCGTGTCGTGTAGCGTGTCGTGCAACAGAGGCGCGACTGCCAAACTTCCTGCGCGTACCAAATCACGTGGTCAATAAACATCTGCACCTCGTCTTTCTCCGCCATCGACCGCTGACGCCAGAATGCTCAGGAGCGCATGGAGAACGACCAGCAAGCACTCGCTTCATTGGGTCAGGCAGCCAAGTCGCCGTTTTCACCCCGTTGCCACCAGCTGGAACGCACCGTCAGCGAACCTCGTGCCCATCGTGATTGAGCAGACCGTGAGCTCAAATCGCTGCTTTCACGCACAGGACTGGACTTCTCACACTTGGAATTGCGCACTTAGGGTCGCGGCGAGCGGTCATATGATATATTTTCCCGACTTCTCCGTGAGCGAGTGATCATGCTATATGGACCAGTGAGGTTAACCCGTCTTGATCCCCGTGAGCTCATGTCAACCAGTGAATGGAACCCTTAGATCAGAGATACGGACTCGGCATTGATCGTAGCCCAACTACTCTTTCTCGAAGCCGAAGAGACGTCAAAACCAATTCACTTCTACATTAACTCACCAGGTGGAAGCGTGACTGCAGGCTTGGCTATTTATGACACTGTAAACGATGAAAGCTTGCACCTGGAGTATTTGAATTGACGCTTTGCAGATGCAGGTTCGTTTCGTGGTTCAAAGTTTCCAGAATGGGGATGATTCATTCCATCGATTGCTAGTACGTTTCGTCACCCATACATACCTACTGCGTTGGACAGGCGTGTTCCATGGGTTCCTTGCTGCTGGCTGCAGGTCCGTCCTTTAGGTCAATGGTTCTTGGATCAGAATTGAGGATCTGGCAGGTGAAAGGGGAAAACGTCACTGTCTTCCAAATGCCAGCATTATGATTCATCGTAAGCCGAAAGACTTGCCATGGCCATCCAATCGAACTCATTCTCCGCTTCTAGAACCGTCCGGTGGGGCTTCAGGGCAAGCTTCTGATATAGCCATTCACGCACGGGAAATCCTGCGCGTGCGCCAACTGCTAACGGGAATTTATCAGCGGCATTGTGCCAAAGAAGACGAAACTGTGGCACAAGGGCTGGAACGTTTCGGTACGACTGCCATCTGCCTGGAGTTTGCGCTGAACTGAAGTTTTCTCTTAGAGAAGGCGCTAGAACGCGATTACTTCATGACAGGTAAGGTTCGACTCATAGACGCAATTTATCGTCACGTTCACGTTGTGTAAAGCGCGAGAAGCTCTCGATTTTGGTATCGTGGACGGAATCTTGGAAAAGAGGCCAAGTTCTGAGTCGGACCCACCCATTTCATGACCTGTCATCAATAGAAGCCAATGACTGCTTCGCGCATGTTTTCGCGTTAGTGCCGATACTATTCCCTACTAGACAGTACTTCGCACGAAGCTTGAACCGCCTGAGAGTGCGCCAGAGCACCCTTGAGAAATGCACTTGTAAGCTCCCACAGGTTGACTTGATCTGATCACACGTGTTCAGAGCTGCTGTGTGCACCCGTTCCAGGGTGTCGGGATGTGAATCTCCGCTTCTAGAATTAACCCACATGTTTGGTGCATCACACCAGAGCACTGGTGCTTCAAAATCGGATCGACTCAGCGAGGCCCCTCAAACTGCGGGGTTGCATTCCTGATTTTTCCTTTCCCGGAGGGGGATGGTCTACTTCGTAGATTGACGCGAGGTCCATTTTGTTTATGTAATGACGGCCTCGAACGTGCGCCAACCATGAAGCAGCTGCGCCCCACGCCGTAAAGACTCAACGATCAGCTTACACACTATCTCGGTGCCGGCCTATGACCCCGGGAAAATTGGCGAGTACGTTCACCGCAGCAACGCTGTTAATAACCCTAGATTGCTGTGCTTCACTGATCTCTAGACCCCATATGCTTAGTCAGGGCTCACAGAACCATTCAGATCCCGGAGCATTTTGTCACCCGTGTCAACGATGCGCTCTTTGCTTCATTCCAGGTGGTATCGTAATCTAAATTTATCTTAATTTCACACGCATGCGGTTGGCCCTATCAACATACCCACAGAAGCCATCTCGCTGATTGCGCGGAACAGGGAAGGCCAATTGAATAGTCGCATTTAGGGCGTCGCCGACTTGTCCCCAATCATGCATTATTGCCCAATCATCGCCCTCTTGATCGGCAGCAATGTTCTCTGCTGTGCAAACGAGAATTCCCGCAGGCTGCATGCTCTTTCGCCAAGCATACGTGCTCTGTGACATGTGCCTGTGTGGTACTAAATGCAGCCGAGTGTGCACAATTTGCTCCATCCAGTCATCCCCTCATGTTCTTGACGTGTTTCGGTGTTTCCGTGCCCCTCAGCGCTTCTATTGACTTTGGCGAACCCACCACCAGGGGTTATGCAATCTGAGATCCGCCCGAAAAGAACCCCTTATCAGCCTTTCACCAAAATTCTATCCAGAAGCCTGCACAGGTGCACTGTTGGCTCATCTGACTTGATTATGACCAATCCGATTGATCGTGACGAGCCCGTAAGCCCTCTCTCCGACCATCTGGATCAGTGCCTCGCCCAAATTTGTGTGACACGCCGTGTATATATGGGATCGCGGAATGCGTTCATGACCGCTTTTCCGCGTTGCTGGGTTTTAGGACCACGCTCCTCCTTGCTTCTTTCCGATCACGCCCGCCATGCGTCACTGTCTTGTCTGAGGATCTCGAATGGGGTTAAGTCCATGGCACGCTCAGATGGGGAGATGAAATGTCCTGTGAGGGCGTACATGAGATGGGGGCGTGCGCGATGGAGATTGTTCGCCACACAGCATGGTCAGCTGAGCCCTGCCTTTGAATCTTTCGGTTTCCCATCCGAGGGATCCCTCGATCGTCCCCCGCCCGCCTACCCGTCGGATCAGGCGTTGATTTTGGATGCAGCAACAGGTGTCCCCACCGATCTTTGTCTATAGATGTGACTTTCGGGAAATGGTGACCATGGTGGGTCACCGTGGATGCTTGTGGTCAAATGGCGACATGATATGAATAGGATCAATAGCGATGTAGCGCGATGTAGCGCAGTGGTCTTGGGCGTTGCCGCTCAGAAATAGGGGCGATGATCGGACCGCGAGATCCAACTGTCGCGGTGGCACATGTTATTCCGGGGCTCATAACCTATTGTCAACTCGGGTTATGAACCCCGTAATAGCATCGTCATCGGACCTTTTTTTCGTGGCCCTCTGTCTCTTATCGTTTCACCTTTTCGAGGGGGATACTGACACGGGCGCCCCTTTGCCGCCAGGTATACCAAACTGGCAATCCTTTCCCGGTGGCTTGGGTCACAAGCCACTTACGTTTTAAGGAGCGGTCAAACTATGGCCGTTCCAAGATTGGTGACGTTAAATCTACCGAGCATGATGACATTTATAATCTACGCCGACGAGATCCGGAAATGGAAAACCAGATAAGAGCCACCGTGTCAGAATCAAAATAAAAAAATCGAAATCCGGGATAGGCCCAAGTGGGGAACGAGGTGAACCGATCAAATAGGATCCGCGTCAGGGAAACGGAAGCCCCTCTCCCCCTGCATGCACACGGACGACATGTTGCCCCTCAACAACCGTTCGTGCTCGTCTGTGCGTGGTGGGAAGGCACGGTGTTTTACCCTTGCCTTGTTCCTTGTTCCCACCAATATTTCCACGAGTTGACCACGATCGTGCCATCGGCAGTGTCGTCAGGCGTCGCCACCAGCTGTATGGTTGCTAGCCGTAAACCATGATCACTGTGGACATATCACACGCTCAACAACAAGGGAAACGTACGTATACAGCATGATCAAGAAACCCACATGCTGGGCGATGAAACCTAAACAGGTGGGGTCTACTGCAGTGTTGATTAGCGAGATCGTGTACGTGATGATTTCAGGGGAGTTTTTCGATGATGTCCGCAATCGGACAGCACTTCGCCGAAACCTTTGAAGAAAGCAGCTTTGGTTAAGGCTGAGTTCGGGAACCTTGCATTTTAATGATTCAGGACCACCAGGAAATGTTGGAATGTCGAGAAGTTCACCTTCCGTGGGATCCAAGATAGGTGGCTGGGGTCGACGTCCAGCCATACCAAGGTTTGATTGGGAGGGATCATGGCAAGGGCCTAGGTGTTAGAAGATTTTGCAAAGTGGAAATTCGCGCCGGGAGAAATGGAGAAATATGAGATTCATCGACGATCCGCAGTCCATGAACTGCTAGAAGGACCAACCATCGATCAGAAGAATTGATGGCTTGTTCGACGTAGCGACCCGACAACGACGAAATGATGCCTTCCCTTCTTCTTCCGCACGACGATGGGGTCGAGGGCTAACAAATCAAATTCAGGGAGATAAGGGCGTGAGGGATAGGGGTGGAAGCACAACTCGACGTCCCAGGATTTCGTTACTTGACCCGCGGAATGGATCTGACATCGATGCAGGGAGTTGACATCACAGGTGGTATGGAATTGGCAAGACCTGTGCAAAACGTCTGCCACTAGCAGGCTGGCGTGCAATGAGGCCAACCTAATGTGAGTAGTCCACCAACCAGAGAGATCGCCGCAGTAGTAGCATACATAGATGCCGCAAAAACGAGGACTTTATGAAAGCCGTCAGACGATCTACAACTTGGAGCTTGAACGAACGGTATTACTCGTAAGCAGAGCACGCTCAACTGCTCCCTTGATCACATACTCGATAGTCTGACATGCCACATTAAGTAAATCTGCACCCTGAATGAATGATGTTCGAACGTGGAGCGACAAACTACTCACCTCCACAATTTGCCTTTGCAAGATTTCGCTGATCATTGCTTAGTCAGCCTCCGTTCTCTTGTCAGATAAGATTTGGGACGGGTGGTGATGGAAACAAGCGAGACGGAGAGTTCAAAATGCATGGATCAATTCGAGGATAGTCAGATTAAGCGGCACAGGAACACAATAATGCAGAGTGTGAAGGGAATACATTGAGCGGATTGAAGGTGAAAACAGAGACAAAACATGGTTGAACTGTGACCGGCGTATGTCTATGAAATACATGGTTCGCATTTTGTTTTGACCATGAAGGATGCAAGTGTATCAATCTCGTTGACCACGTAGTCCTGAAAATGTCTCGAGGCCAAGGTCGCCAACAAAGTGTGGACTTGTGCAACGTCAGACATTATTGGCGTGCGAGTCTCGTTCTCATCCAGGAGGCGTGAGCTGCGCCTCCGAGTTGGGTCTTTTGGATCTCTTCGTGGCCGGTTCGCTGGTGTCGGGATGACGAGAGGGCTAAGCGCCCGGGAGGTGTGAGGCATGGGCTCCAGGAGGAACGCAGGAGTAGGTGGGTCGGCAAGCGAGAGCGGAGAGGGGTTTATGAGGGGTATGAGGTTGAAATGGGAGATATATCGATGGAGCGTGGTCATGGGTAACGTTCTGAAATCAATCTGGACATGAGGTGTGAGCTTCGTTGTCGTGAATAGGACTGTACGCAGTCCTTTGTGAAAGGGAACATACGCTTGACTTTTCCTCTTCCGTGTCTACGCTGACACCTGCTCTATCCACCTTTCTGAGTGGTTCTACGCGTTTTCTCTTGACCCGTGGTTCTCCCTCCGCCCTGTCGGCCGCCTGTCGTTTAGACGCGGTAGGAGGTCCAAAGTATGCTGCATCGTCGTTTGGCTTCTTTCTTGCCTGCGGGCGCGACCTTGAGCCTGAAGCAACAGTGCCAGAGACTGAACCATTAGCAGACATGGTGACTGGACGCGATCGTTGGCGGTGAATGTGGGGAGTAAATAAGGTCTCCTTTGTGCGGGAGGAAGAACCGATGTGATGGCTGCCATTCCCACGAGATCATGCTCAACCGCCACGTATTCGAGATCTCCTCGACTCCTTGAATTCATTACTAGGCTCTGTCAGTTCTTAATCGCTGGCTCATACAGATCGCTCATAGCCCGGTCGATGAGGAGTACCGTTTTGTGTTGCCAGCGATAAAGGTACGCCAAGAGTCTTTCAGAGTCTCACTCGCTGTCACGTCGATCTCTCACCATCTCTCTTCCAGTTCTCCCCATGTCGACCTTTGGCTCCATTTTCCGCGTCACCACCTACGGCGAAAGCCACTGCGCTTCTGTTGGCGCCATTATCGATGGATGTCCCCCGGTATGACTTATGTGCCTGCTCTGTATTCGCTTGCCTGACCAGCCCCAGGGTCTTGAATTGTCTGCTGCGGACATCCAGGTTCAGCTGAGCCGAAGAAGGCCAGGACAGAGCGACCTGACTACACCTGCAAGTATCTGATCATGGCTCCATTTTCATTGTCCCACTTATTCCATCGACAGAGAGACGAAAAGGATCTGGTCCACGTACAATCCGGAGTAGAACACGGGGTCACTCTCGGAACACCGATCGGCCTTTTCGTTAAAAACGAAGACCAGCGCCCGAAAGACTACTCCGAAACAGACCTCTACCCCCGTCCCAGCCACGCAGACCACACTTACCTCGAAAAGTACGGCATCAAGGCAAGCAGCGGAGGTGGGCGCAGCAGTGCGCGAGAGAGCATCGGTAAATCCGATCTTCCGTCGTGCATGATTCCATTCCTGATAAGGCGGTTCGAACAGGACGTGTTGCCGCTGGTGCAATCGCCGAAAAGTACCTCAAACAGGTTCACGGTATTGAAATCGTCGCGTTTGTCTCATCCGTCGGCAAGATTCATCTACCATCAAATGTCGCACCGCCATCCATGAAACCTGATGCTGATGAAGACAATGACGACGTCGAAGACGCCCTCTCTCCCGAATTCCGCCAGCTTCTGTCGACCATCACGCGCGAACAGGTCGATAAACACCCCACGCGTTGCCCTCATCCCGAAACAGCTGAACGAATGACCAAGGTGGGCCACCGTGCCAAATATTGTATTCCCGATTGCCTAATCTCGCTTCACCGTCTCTTCCTCGACCGGCCAGCGCATTATCCGCGCTAAGGAAGCTCAGGATTCTATTGGAGGGACAGTAACCTGTGTTATTCGTAACGTCCCATCGGGCTTGGGAGAGCCCGTCTTCGACAAGTTCGAAGCCAAATTAGCTCAAGCCATGCTTTCTATTCCCGCCACCAAGGCATTCGAAGTCGGGTCTGGATTCAAAGGTACCGAAGTTCCTGGAAGCAAGCATAACGACCCCTTCGTACTCAAGAATGGCAAACTCGGTACTTCAACCAACTGGAGCGGTGGCATCCAGGGCGGGATCACCAACGGCGAAGACATTTACTTTAGGCAAGTCGATTCTTTCCGTCGCTTGCAGGGCAGTCGTCTGAGGATCACCTGGAACAGGATCGGATTCAAATCTCCGGCTACCATTTCACAGGCGCAGAACACCGCGCAGTACGATGGAACTCCAGGGACTTTGGCCGCCCGAGGTCGTCATGATCCCTGCGTCGTGCCCCGTGCCGTCCCCATCGTCGAAGCAATGGCAGCCCTTGTCGTCATGGATCAACTTCTTATCCAAAACGCGCGCAAGACCGCGGCGAGCTTGCTTCCTCCTATCACAACTCTTCCGCCCACCATGATGATTCCCAAACACTGATCGGATCTACTTACGTCGGTTCTTTCAACAAGAGTGTATCCAATCACTGCTGTGCTTTTGGGAGTGCAATATAATACAGCATGATACATAGAGGGTATACAATACAATACTACCACGGTGCAATTGACGGTTGTAAACGTTAAAGGACTATAAAGTCCAGTGTCCTAGAGAGACGTATTATTCATCCTCGTCTGGCCCACAGAGACAACATAAGACGGGTTCTATATGCCACCACCACCACTGGCATCCCCGAGGACCATGAATGACGGCTATCATTCGACGAGCATGGATGACTTACGTGTTGATTAAGTAGCCTTCCTGGCCATTTTCCAAAAGCTTCATCCACCAGCTGCTGTCTCAGCCGTCGCTCCAGCTCCCGCTCCCTATCCTCATGGTAACTGTCGCATGAATACCTCCCGACGTAAGCATACGAATGCCTACTCGCGGACGTCAAGAGGTGGGTGTGTTCATCGGCATCATCGTCTAGAACCATCCACGAAGACCGTCCACGTCGCGTTCGCATATCCCCATCCCCATTCCAGACAAAACTTCCCTTGCCACCGTCCACGTCATCGTCTTGGCACGGGGAAACCGACGCATTTTGCCACGCCGAGAACTTGACTCTGCTCCCCAACGTACCCCAGCCGTTCTCTCCCGTATAGTGCGTCCGCAGCGGCACGGAAATCGAAGAGGAGGGTGAACCGGAGATGGAGGATGCGTTCGAGGAGTGTCCGTCAGAGCGTCCTCGTCCCCGTCTGCCTATCCCTGCCGATATCCGCACGCGAGACCGGAATCGAACGCGGGGACCTGTTCGATCAAGACCCGTCAAGATCGGTTCGTCGCCCTAGACTTGGACGTGAGCGGCATGCAGGACGACGTTTCGCGCATTGTTGATCATCGAAATATATATATATGTATATATTGACGCACGTTAAATAAATGAACGGGATGTACATCATAATGACGAATGAAAGGGGAAGGGTTTGGCAGGGTGAAACTCACGGATAGGACATGATTCTGCGCAGCTGGGTGTGGATCCGAGGTTGCATGCGCTTGCCTTTGTTCTGAATCGCTCTCGTTTTCGAGATCGGGCGTACTGTGGCGGTAGGTTGCATGGGAGGTCCTATTGTGACCCAACGTCATCTCGTTCTTGGCTTCGTCCAGAAGCCCATTGACATCTGTGAATCTCATGAGCTACCCCACACACTGAAGCTGCTAAACCAAACGGAGATTCTTTACGCACCTGGGTGTGGAAAACGAACGTGAGAATGGCACATAGTCGAACGTATGTTCGGCAGGGGAAACGTCCGGTCTAACTTGAGTGCTGAACAGGGAAACAAGCGCTCGTTGGCGACGGATTGGGCTGAGTCAAGGACTCTGGGCAGTGATGTTCGATGCGGTCAATGTTGCGTGCCTGCTCCAACCGCAGCGACCACGTCATGAGATGGCAAATGAAGGGGATAGCAACACCCTCACACGCGTTATCCCCGATTTGACCCTGGGCGCCGGACGGTAACCCATTTGGAGGGGGGTGAGCCGGCTGAAGGTTGAAACTGGGTTGAAACGTAACTGAGCGTGATCAACTTGATAAGCAGTCTAGAGATAGCGGGTTCGTCCTGGCGTCACTCAGCTTGCAGCGTACTAAATTGGTAAGACCGCATTGCATAGCTTGCCAGTGTGCTGACCTCTGTCTTATCTACCTCGATACCTTGGCATTCAATGCGATGCGTCATCGTGCCCAACAACCAAGCATTTGGACAGCCTTCTCGATGTTCACAATCAAACTATAATCGATCATGATACGCAAAACGTCCATCGTAACCAAATCTGATCAGACACATCCTGATAGTGCTCTTCAAGGTTGTTTCAAGCTGTTCAAGGAGCCAGACAGTCTGCCCGAAGGCAGGAACAGTGCACGCTCAAGATGCCGAGCCAGATTTGTAGCTAGGTGGCGTAGCGACATGTACACATTATACTCACCCTGTATCCTCGTGTCACGCTTAGTAGGATCAATTGACGAAACTTTGCCACTTTTAAAATGTCTGTGATTCGTTCGAGCTTGAAGCTTGAGAGATCATCCTGTACATGCCGAGGTGTGCCCGCAGAACACATGGTGAGTGATGGGGATAACCAGCCACCGTAAGTAGGCAAGGGTGAGAAGACAGGCGCGAGTGTGAAATTAGCTGGGACTAGCCACGGCTGTCAATTTACTTGAGAAAATGGTCTCGAGAAGCATGGCACAATGATGGTGGGAGAGAAAGGCACTGCGAACCCACCGACGTCGTAGAAGCAGAACAAGGAACAAAACCAGAAGGGCGTTGCGCGCGAATGGTGCCCACGGTTCACAGCGGATCGAAAACCACGCACTGGCCCTGGCCATGAGGGTGACAAAAATACCAACTTTCAGAATCGTATGAGGCAAAGAGCAACGGTATAACCGAAATTTATAATCAAAGAGCATAGCACCTGTTTGATAACGGAAGCTGAAGCGGGATCCTTGTTTCTTTTGGACAAATCATCCCAGAAGGAATCGCGGGAGAAACAGCTGTGACATGCTCTTAACGCGAACAACAAACAAAAGATCAAGAAAGATTATTGTGTCAGGATCTGTGCAAGGGCGCCTCTCACCGCGCCCGCATCATACCACGGACCCTGATCCTCATTGCCTTCGACACTACCCCTGACCATGATGACCTTGACACCCATCGTCTGTGATTCGAACAAACGTAAGGGGCAACGACTGAGAATGATGCGGGCCAAACTCACCGCCAAGGTCATCACGTCCACATCAATAGCTGTTCCCTCAAGCCAAATAAGATGAGTAATGAACGCTGAGACCGGGTAAACGGTGCTTGCATTCCCAAGGCCATACGATGGCTTCTGGTAATCGGAGTTGAGTACCCCCGCAATGGTTCTGGGGCAGCGTGAGATTGAGCAGCCACATGTTTAGACAGGGTAGTAACCATACTTGACATAGTCTACGGCGGTGTAGCCGTCTGTTTCTCTGTCATTTCTTCCATTTACTGACTAAGGTCAGGGAAAAAAAGTATAGATTCCAGAGGCGTTCTACTCACATAAGAGGACTTTAGCCCGTAAATGGTTAGATCGTGCAATTGCAGGTGCCACGCCGCGAAGAGCTAAGCAAGGGACGACACTATTTGAGGTAGCGTGTAATTCTGACATTCAGGACCATCAATCTAACGTGAAGCTTACCTTGTCCAGAGAGAGCCACAGGAATATACCAACGCCTCGGATGTCGCAATCGTCTTGATGAACTCAGGGTTCGGCGTGGGATGTACCTCATGGCCATATGCATTGATGTAATACAACCCTATCTCAAGATGTCTGTGGAGCACACCAAACTCAGAGGATTTATTCAACAAATTACCCACTGTATATTTTGGCTGGCAACGGTTCATAGCCGCGGGCTTTCTCTGTTTGGCTGTACATAACATTAGATTGGCGGGGAATGCTTTCACCCATGCCGTCTATGGGGGAAAATGTATCCATATTGGGACTGTCTTCCTCGAATGATGACGAGGGATTCACGGGATGGGATATCTCGCATTGTCCAACGAGCCTGATGCCATTTTCCTGTGGGGAAGCACTTCTATGAATGAACTATGCCGGTTCAAGCATGAGACTTACGAGCTCCGCAGCGATGGTCACTGTATGGTTGGTTACTATCACTGGTAGTATATTCGCCTTCACATAACCTGTCAAGGGTGGCAAAGCCACATTCTCAAGGTTGTACATACCTGACTGTTGGTGATGGATGAAAACAGGAAGATAGCGGATGGTAGCGACCGAAAGAAGACTTGAGCTCCAGAAATGAAATAATTTCCAATGCTACGAAGCAGCCAGTCAGCCAAGTGCTTCCCTGGATTTAGCTCGTAAGCCTTACCTTCCATTCAAGAAGGAAAAGTTTTTATGAGCACGTTTGAGAACTTCGCTCTCAAAATAGACGAGAAAACCTAGTTCCCAGAAAGTTTACCATTCCGTTGACTCGTGCATATGCGTTTCGAAGCAGCTGGGACGGACCTCGGATGGTTTCCTTGCGGTCGTTGGGAATCCCTGCCCAGAGAAGACTGCGTCCTTCGATAATGTCTCTCCATTCTTCACGAGCTTCGCGTTCGGAGACGTTCGCGGGTAACCTGTATGAAAGAAGTGTGCGCACGGCACCGAGGGGAGTGCTCGGGGGTGCTGGGGGTATCAAACGGACAAGTCTAGAACGAATATCACCTTACACATCCAAATAAGTATCTGAGAGGATAAACAGTTCATGGAACGAGGATAGCGTACCTATAGATGGACCTCCAAGGACACGAATGATCTCGCTGGACGAACCCCCGTCGTCCGAAACAGGGAGTACGAAACACGCGTCGTCGAACGCGGTGCAGATGGAATTCCCGCCAGAACCTCCCGATATTACCGTGATCTTGGGAGACGACTCCGTTGTATCTGTGGTTTGGACCCTGGTCCCCAGGGGGAGGTAAACGTTGTTACTGCCGCTTCCTTGAGTCGCCGGTGGTTGTGGACTTGGGTTCGCGGGTTGGACGGGAAGATCAAACACCGACGAGCTGGGACTATCATCAACGCAACTTCCATGCGCTCCTGGATAGAGTAGTGTGTGGTCCATGATCTACTAGTAGTTGTGTATCTCCGGAATCCGCAGCGGGGTTAAGCCGGATTTGAGTTGTCAACACATCGTGGCGGCGGAGATTTACCATGCCGATGCATTATCTTCACCCAAGGCGCCAGGTGAACGCAAGAGGGTGCGGCCAAGCTCAAGAAATTGTCTGCTTGGATCCGTTCTCAAATTAGCCGAATTTCTCAGGAGACCCTCTCGACGCGACCACGACGAATGCCTCGCCACTTCCCTGCACTCCCTGGTTTCTACCAGGCCTTGTTTCTCTATCTCGAACCCAGTCAGTATTCTCCTTTCTCCTTACTATATATTGAACTCTCCCTAACGCGCCACGGTATTGTAGTGACAACGATCTCCCCTGCCTTCTTGGCATGGTTCTTCCCCGGAGCAGAATGGTTCCACGCCCAACTCATCCCAGCTGGAACCCCGTCCGGGACACTGGACGCGAGAACGACGATGGCGATATGGCAGCTCGGCAATTGTACCGCAATCACCCTGCAATCTGGAAGAGGCACTCATTGTCTGGTTCACTTTCACAGGCTACATGTTACTGGGATTAATATCCTCACTCGTCTTTCGAGCCATCCGGGACACATTGCCTAACAATCCTGAGGCTCAGGAACGTATCTTGGGCGCAAGCATGACTGCGCTTGCTTTGGCAGATGTGGGTTTTGGGTTTTCCACGCAGGCATTTCTTCGGGCTGACTACGGTGTTGCTAGGTGACGCAGTGGGTGTCTTCTGTATATGGCATGTCCGTCACCACGCTGAAAGATATATAGTATCATAGCTTCGTGGATTGGCCTCCCGAGGGATTTGCGATATTCATTTGGGTCGTGGAACTCGATGACTCACGGAAACATTACGTTTGTCATTTTTCTTCTTGGCATGAGGTGAGGATTCTGTCCCTCGTGAGTGTCTACATTTTGACATCTCCGTTAGGTTGGCTTGGTTTGCTGGTATCGGACGAAAAACGTATTACTACAGTAGGACAGCTCCAAAGAACCAGAAACTGACCTAAGGTCATCGTCAACAACATTTCCTTCCATGTCAGAGCGTCCTTCACCGAAAGCGTAATTGACACAGTTAATAAGAGTTGTAATACTTGATCTTGCTAGGAGCAAATTCACATGTATTTTACACTTGTCAGTCAATATCATGTTGTGGGTAAAATGGAATTGATGCCATCCACTCAGTTGTCTTACTGGATATCATCCTTTGTCCTGTGCATTGACTCCTATTTAAAGAGATGATCCAGTAGCTACTAACTTTTGTTTTGTGATTCCCTTCACATGTTCTGAGTTTATTGTTAGCAAATACATAGATTGTCATTCAAGACTTGTGGCCAGCAAGGACAAGTAGTTGTACTTTGGAAAGTGGTAGAATAAATACTAAGGTCTGTCAAAGTAAAGGAAAGATGGGGCCACACCAAAAAAATTTCTGAAGGCCTTGACAAGTGGTGAAAGTCAGAAAAAGTTGCACAAGTTGGATAAAGTAGGCAGAGCAACAAAAAAGTCAGATGACATTTTGCTGATGTCAAATCCAGACTTTTCTACAATGTCTATTCAATTCAGGAGCTAAAGAATGTGGATTTTATTTAAGCACAGAGGTTTTAAATTATTGAAGACACTTACTGAATATTCTAAGGCCATAACATGCTGTTTCTGCAACTCTTGCTGCATAGTTCATGTCAAAGGAATATGGATGATATATGAAAGGGTGACTTTTATGAGATTCAAAATTGTCACCATAGATGTCATAGATTGCATCCAAGATTGCAGCAGCAAAGATATTGCATGACTTGAACCAGCCCTGCTTCAGAGAAAAACCAACTTTGATAATAACAAAAAGGATCTTGTATAAATTGGGTGCCTGTTCAAGTGACCAGCTGAGACCTTGATAAATTATTTTGTCTTGAGCAACAGGGCTATCAATAATGGTAAATTGGCCCTCTGAAGAAGGATAAAGCCCAAGGTGAGCAAGCAGGGGATTTCCTTTGTTCTTTTGATAGACCTTGATGAATGTGTGTGACCAAGAAGGCTGGGGCTGGCTAGGGTGAGGCTGGATCTTCAAGAGAACATAGATATGCTGATGGCCAAGCAATGTTGACTGTTCCTTGTGACAAGTCACTTTGGTAACAACAAAAGGATGATGAGGTGTATGTCCAAATTGACCAGTAGCCTTTTTTTTGGCATGAAGATAGACACCAAGGTTATTAGATAAGTCTTCCATGGAAAAGGTAGGAGGTATTTCTCCTCCATAAAGCAAGCAAAAGGACTTAGATTTGACTTGGAGTTCAGAAAGGTCAATGAAGACCATGCTGATGATGTGGGAGAGAGATTGTAGAATGGATGTATAGGGGTAATGGGCATTGTGGCTGAAGCCACAACTCCAACCCACTGCACCCATGCCACATTATCTCTCTGATTCTCTTTATATTGTTCCAGATCTGGTTACAACATGTAAGAATACAACCAGTGATTCAGAACACTAGAACACTAGAACAACAATCAGATGCCAAGAAGGTTCATCTGAAGCATGAATGTTGCGTGCTCTGGCCCCCAGCTGTTTGCATGTCCAAGACGACATTCGTGCATCAACGTCCTTGTTTACGTCGTGTGTCAAGGCTAGGCAAGAGCACGGGTAACCCGTGGGTATTGGGTGCTGTACCTGCACCCGTACCCAGCAAAAGCCCATACCCTCCATGCGGGTACGGGTTTTCTGGCGGGTAGGCTGCTGGATACCCGTACCCGTACTCGCGCGGGTTTACCCACGGGTATGAGCACACGCCAGCGAGCGCGCATGTGCAAGGAGGGCGGGGGGGGTCGCCCTCGTCGTTGCGTTGTCGTCATGGAGAGGGCGAGGGCGCATCGTCCTCGTTGTGTTGTCGTTGTGTTGTCGCAGGGTGGGAGGGTGAGGGCACGTCAGGAGAGGGCAAGGGAGATGGAGGGGACGAGGGCGTGTCGTCGTCGTCGTCGTCGTCCTTCGTTGTCATCTTCAGGGAGAGGGTAGGGGCGAGGGTGACAACAAGGGCATGTCGCCGTCGTCGAGAGGGTGAGGGCGCATCGTTGTTCTCGCATCGTTGAGAGGGTGAGGGCGCGTCGTTGTCAGGGTGAGGGTTAACAGGGGCCAACGGGAATGTCATAGGAGAGCGCCGAGATGCGCAGGACGAAGGAAGGAGAGCCGGGACGCGACGAGAAACGTCGATCGAGGAGGAAGCAGGTGTGATGACGCACGTGCGATCGACGTCGGGAGACGACGAATACGATCAGCCCACCTCGGACGACGATGACATACCTGAAGCATTCCCTGAACCACCTCCACCTCCCAGTAAGCCAGTCGAATGCGTGAGCCAACCAAGTGAACCTCAGATCGCCAAGCTCGAAGGGGAGAAGAAGTCAATGGCGAGCTTCGACGACGCACGTACCAACGGCGACGCGGACATGTCGGGAGCCACACAAGTGTGACGAGAGTGCTAGGGAGCGGCCAAGGAATTTGCCGAACGGTCAGAACGCATCAGAAAACGGTTGGAGCGAAGGGGAGAAGAGAACTTGCACAAGCAGGCTCCAGAGGATCCAGATGAGCTGGGCAGCGAAACGGCTGCACCAGGCGAGCACCAGGACCATCAGGGAAGCCCTGAGGACGACGAGAAGCGGAGCGACGACGCAACAAACATGTCATATCGAGATACAGACCCGGGAGGCCATAGAGTGGAGCAGACAGGTCGAGACCCGTCAAGGGCTGCCATAGCGACAGGAGCACGGAGACGGCGATACGAACGTGCCAGGTCGAGATATAAGGTCAGGAGGCCCAGAGGGTGACCAGGAGGCGATGGGACGCGTTGAGCGCGATTGGAGCGGCATTAACGATGTCGAAGGCGCTGGATACGATGGGAGATGGATAGCGCAACGAGCGGCGCACGCTGCGATTCGAAACGGGTCGAAACGAAGCCGCTGGCTGAATGCCAGACGGGTCAGCACAGGCAGTGCCAGCGCACGACGACGGACGTACCTGAGCCATCCAATCCACTTTCCAAGCATTCCAAACGACGACGAAGGTCTAGTTAAGACAAAGGTCAGAAAGACGAGCACGAGGAGATGAATGGTAACAATAAAATATGGTAGGGGCGGGTCCCGGGAGGCGGCTCAAACGAGCAGCGGACCATCCATCCTGTAGTCTTGAAGCGTCTGTAAGGTTTCGTGTACCCAAGTCCTCGTCGTGTGTTCTGAACGTCAACTTGAACGATCGAAAGAGCTACCAGTTGTAAGCCCAAGTCGGTAGTCGTAAATGTCACGATTTGTCACAGACTACGTAGCTTCGTCGTAGCTTCAATCCAATGTGGGTTTTTCAAATCCGGGCTTAGCTTAGCAGGACCCCTCAAATTTAAACTTCTAAGTCGACGGCTTGCTTGCCTCCATGCGAGCCACGAGTTGCTTTACCAGGCGAGCGTTCCTCCAACAGATCAAGACAACAACTCCCGTTCAGTTCTCCTCATTCGACAGACATACAATGCACGTTGTACAATCAATCAACGAATCTTCTCGCTTCTTCACCTTCACTACTCGTCCCCCTTCACGACGACATAATTCACTCCCACAAGCTTGAGACCATACTGTTCCGCAAAACTCGCCGCGTCCCACTTTGCTCGATCTTTGGACCCGCTCTTGTATTCGTGGGCATGCGTGGGAATGGAAAAACCCATGCTCGGTTCTTGGTAGAGCAAAAACACTGGCGTCGAGGAGCCGCAGTCAGCGTCATAACATCATCTTGCAATGGAAATTTACCATAGCGATGAGGACCCGTGCCGGAAGGCGGGGCAGGTGGATAATAAGGCGTCGCCGCCGGCCCCGTCACGCGCGCACTCAGGTCTCCCGTGTCGAGTGCACTCAACGCAGGCGCCTTGAGACCCGTCATCTATGGGGTACAGTCAGTCAACATGACGGTTCGCGCACATCCAACGCGCATCGTTTGACTCACCACCCAATGGCGCCACTGGCCCATTTTGGGATCGCTCCTCGAAGGGGCGTCCGGATCGGTCATGACGAGCGTATACCCGACGTCGGTCGCCGCTGCAAACGACTGCATCGGGGTAAACAATACCGAGGGTTCGTCGGCCGTATCGATCTTCGTCAGCATGTTGCCCAGCATGGCTTCTTTCCCAGTTGGCCATTTCATGACGAGCAGCGCTTCAGGGGTGAAAGAGGTCCTGTCGGGGATCACGTCTGGGATGATGCCCGCCTGTTGGATGGCGATTGTGACTGCGCCAAGGGGATCGAGGAGCGGCATCGTGTGTATGGATGGGAGTTGGAGACGGGCGTTGGTTGTGGAGTCGCAATTTCGTCTGAGTCATACACAGGGGCTTTTCCATGACGACACTAGAGGCGACGCCCTGCGGTCAAAGTTCCCCATCTAGTGCGCGCAACGGTGTGGGTCACTCGCGTTTTCATCCCAGCGTTTGGGGATCGAAGAAAGAAAAATGGTGGGAGACTTGTAAAGTATAAAAGACGATATTGTACTTTATCTATTACAAACATGTCATTTCACGCACAACTATCTGAACACGTTCACTGCTGCATAAACTATTCTCGACCATCAGTGTAACGCAGAGGAGTGCACTGGAAAAGTTAGACTCACCGCCTCCGCAGTAGACTCTGAAATATCCGATATGCCTCCGAAGCGCTTTGTTTCAGTCGAGCTAATCAAACTCGTTTGACGCCCCAATTTTTGCACTTCTTTCCAAAAGTCCTTGTTCCCGTTCTCACCTGCGCAGTCTTCCTTTAATCCCTTTAGGATCCTGGGCAACCGGCAAATCTCAGAAAAACCAATGCTGATAAGGGGAACACAACTCACGCGTTCCATGCGTCTATCTCGTCCTCCTGCGCATCACATTGAGCCCTTCGGAGTCGTATGCGATCAAAAACATGAACTCACCTTCAAACATGCCTCGCGCAACTCCTTTAAACACTCCACCATTTCGTCCTTCCGTCGACTCGCAAACGGCCTCCCAACAATCTCTCTCACTACGACCCCGAGATCTTCAACTGCCTTGGTCACCACGTCACCCTGCTTCAGGTTCTGACGAAAGTCCCTGAGCGGATAGGCATTCCCGATGATCCTCCCCGGTGCGCGTTGTGGGTCTGGTTCCGGCTCAGGAGAAGCCGTCGGGGTCGGCAATCCAGGTCTAGCTGGTTTTCCTTTCGACTCCAGCAGGATTTCTCCGTCCGATTCCGATTCCGTCTCCGAGTCGTTCTCCGTCACTTTTTTCTTCTCAGCACGAGACGGAGAAGCGTTGGTGACCTGTGACTTAGTGGGGGATAGGACGTCGGGCCGTTTGCGAGCGGGACCCTTTTGATCAAGGAGAATCATGTCTTCATCTTCGTCCTGCGCGTGCACATGACCATCTTTGCGCGCCTTTGGAGCTCTCTTGGGAACTGCATGAAATACCATTCGGTTAGCGAAACACAATGTCGATGCGAGAATGAAACCAAGTTAATACGTGCCTTCCTTGACCTTGAAAGCAGCTTTGCACTCTTCCAAAGCATGTTTTGCAGTCTTAAGCACACGCTTTGGAGGATTAAAGTATTTGGTAAGCTCGGGGTGGGGTGGCGGAAGAGGGTGAGTTGCAATGTCGGATACTACTGCAGAATGGAACTGGGATTGCTTGGTACGGTGAATGGCCGGATTGAACGAAAGACGCGTGTCGAACCAAGGCTGACGATCTCTGGAAGAGTATCTGAACCCCGCAAGAGTAACAACACCCTCAATTAACTTACCCCTTCTCATCCTTGTCCCCTGCCTCCATGAGATCCATGGCATCCACAAAGTCGTCCATGGCTTCAAGTTGCTCCTCTGTTGGAATATAAGGGTGCTTGGTGAGCTTTTCGCCCGATCTCGAGATAAGGGTAGTGAGTGAGGGAAAAGTATAGTGTCTGACGTCGTCTGCAAAGGGCATCTATACAACGGGCATCCATCATCGTTGTTCCGACTTGACAAGGAAAGGGGAGAAGAACGTACCTGCACCCATAACAGTACATCCACGTTCGGCCATACTATAGGGGAAAGAATGCCCATCTTTGGGTCCGCACCGTCACTCTTTACCATTCTCGCAATTGCCAAGACACCTTTCTCGTACATGGCTTGCACAATGGACGAGAACGCGAGTTGATCAGGCACAGAGGACGGAGAACCATAGACATATGAAAGCTCCCCCATAGGATATGAACGATTCAACTAGAATACCAGCCAATGTATCCGTTGGACTGGAAGAGACCCGGGAAAAGTGAAGAAGACGCACATTCTTCTTCTGGAAAAACCCACATATTTCAATGCCCTTCTTGGTGTTTAACCGCTCAAACTGCCCGTCGGGACAAGGGACATAGGTCGAACCATACTTGAATCCTCTGACAAGCTGCTCCTTTTCCACTTTTTCGAGGCGTGTCTCCTCTTCTCCGACGCTCTTCTCTTCATCAACATTCATCGACGCGTCCTGATCAATTGGTCCTTTCTCTTCTTCCTCTTGAGTGGACCTGTCAATCACGTATTCGGTACGTCTCTTGACCTCCTTAAAAATGGTTTTCCCCTCGGCTTCAACATCTTCAACGTCCTCCTCATCTTTCTTGAAAAATTTCTTCCAAGACGCTGCTCTAGCCAAGCTCGTGCACTTGGCGAGGCGCACGTTCATCTCAATGGCCTCGCTCTCCCTTACTTCCACATCACCTAGCCGCAGTGTTGTCGACATGAGCGCAGACTTGGTCTCTTTGACCTGGGGATAGTTGATGGAGAGCAACGCATGTTCGAGTGATCCGAGAAGCCCGAGGCCTTCTGGCAATGTCGATACGAGGCGAGCGTAGAAGCTTTCGTTGACGCGCTAGGCGAACGTTGTCGATACGAAGGATAACTAGATAAATTTACCTACTTTTATCGCGGGTTTATCCTCTTCGTGGTACGCGAGTTCTTCGTCATCGAAGTCGACACCACTATTCAAAAATGTCAGCGTCCAGTCGGTTTATGGCTAGAGTAGACGATGAAGGTGGCAAGCCAAGTCTGTCCGAGATGAGGGACAAGTAAAGCCCCGAGTTCCTAACTCACACGACAGTCAATGATATGTTCAGGCTTGACATCTTCTTCACTATGGCTTCCCATTCTTCTACTTCCATCGGGGACTCGCCATCAGTAACCAGCACTATTTTGCGCGTCCAAGTGCGCTTCTTCTCCAGGTAGATGTTTTGTGTTTCGATACCAACGATCAAACCGTCAATTGCTGATTTTCGAAAGATAACATGGTTGAGTTGATGAATCATGAGGGACGAGAGTGAGCGTACGGTCTCCTGCAGTCTCTGATGCCCGAAGCTCATCCAATTTGGCGAGTGTGCCGGCATTTGGTTGGCCGATTGAAATGTATTCTGAGACGTGTTCATAGCCCCCGTTTTTGTCGTGGATGATGTTGTTAGTGTCTGTTCGAACGTCAGCATGCATTGTTTTTTGCAAAGAAATATGACGAGTTGGTTACGTGCTGGCCGTAGACTAGCAAAGAAAGATGTGCGTACCCTCGGAGCCAAAAGTAATAACACCACATTGATCCGTCTTTCGCCCGTTGAATATCTGGCGTCACGGGGATGGCATGAGCACTCTGAGATTCGAAAGAACCGGAAGAAGCACCATATCCTGAATCTTCATCTTGACGAATTGAAGTGACCATTCCAACTTTGTCATTTCGACGCCCCTCGTCTCTCCCTCTGGACCGTCGGGAAGTTCGACTATTCTGGAGGCTCCCATGGAAGGGGAGAGGTCGACGAGGAACATGGTGACCGTGTACTTTTGCATAATGGATCAGTCGCGAGTATATGTGCATTACTAGGTGAGAGGGCTTACACCGGCTCGTTCTGCGGGCATGGTGTCGTTGGTGGGGAAGAGAAGTACACCGCCACGCCAACACGTCGCGCCAATAAAAATCACGTGACACGCGTGACTCCACTTGCCCTCGACCTCCAATTATTTCTTCACTTATTGGGGACTCAACCTATTTGGAAGGTTGTTTCCACAGACCTCGCACCCTCAAAGTCCTCACAGCATGATTTATTTTTTTCTCCTTGCACTGTGCACAAATCAATTTCTAAGGCACCACTATAGGTATAGTTGGATTGCCCAAATTTGGACACAGAGATTCCCTCATTTTGCCTTTGCACCCCTCAGGCCTCAGGTCCTAATAAATGGCATGCTTGACTTGCATCATGGAAGGGAGTCAAGGCCAAGTGAACGAAACCATTTTTGACAGTAATGTAGACTAATCCTGCAGTTCATCCTCTAGTACGCTTCCTTTGAGGCTGCTTCAAAAGGGCCTCCATCGTCGGCCTGTCATGAGGTTAAGACGAGGGCAAACGAAACGATAAAATAGGGGGAAACGCACTTGCGACTCCTGAGCCTGTATCCATCCGTCGGTTCGTCGACGTCCATGTTGTCGACGCTGTTCTGGGAGATCTGCGCTCGCCTTGCGCCCTTGCCATCCTTTGGACGTTCCTGGATCTCTTTCAGGTTCGCCTGGTACGTCCTTTCATGCTCCTCCTTCTCCGCTTGCAAAGTGGCGCTATACGTCGCAGTTTCCATGAGTTTCTGGTCGAGTTCTGACAAGACGGTCGCCGTCGTCGTCGCCCTACATCGTCACATGAAGCGGGATCGGATCGAGAGAAAGAGGGGGGACGCACCAGTTCCTAAGTGCTTCCAGCATCTTTTCGAGTTTTCCCGGCTCGAGATCCCGTCCCATGGTGTACTCGATTTCGAGCTGCTGTTTCTTTTGATCAAGTTTTCCGCGGAGAACGTCGAGGTAGATAGCATCGATGATGAGGTCTTCGAGTTCTCTGATTGTGGCCACCTGCAGTTCCTTGAGGAGCAGCGAGTAGGGTAGGATCTGCGGGGCGCGTCATGTCTCAGCGGAGAAAGGGGCATCGGGGTCAGGGTCGTACATGGCGTTCTGTTGCTAGCGAGACTATCGTCAGGTACTTGAGCTTTGTGATCTGAGCTTGGTTGAGGGGTGGAAGGGCGTCTTTGTGCTCTGCAATCGGAAGGGTTAATAGTGATCCGGTGTGCATGATGCGGCGGAGCTAACCTAGATAGTCCCTGTATGTGCGGTAGGAGAAGAGTTGTAAAAGAGAAAAGAACCGGGCGTGCTGCTCGTTCGTGGCCAGCTGATTAGATTGTCAGAACATGTGCGAAACAAGGAGAGGTTAGACGTGCGTCTTGTATGTTTGGAAACTCGAGCAGCTCCGCAAAGACGAACACGCCGGGTGCGGAGGTGGCATCCTGGATGAGCTTTGCAGCTGCAGCACCCTTGACTGATTTTGATATGAGCAGGAACGGTTCAAGTGCGGCCATTGTGGTGGCAAATACAATGCGCCGGCTGTGTCTCAAGCCGAGTTATATATACGCGCAGAGGCCGTGTTACTATTCTACAATCATGTCCACGCCAGCCGACGTCGACCCCGCCATCCGCGTCCACGTATCCCCCGCCCAAGCATCCTACTTTGCGGGCGAGCCGTTCTCTGTCACGATCACCTTCACCAACACACGCACCCCAGAGTCACCCAAGGTCAAGAATTCGCACAGACGTGGCGCTCATTCCATCAGCTCAGCGCCCCTCGCAAGACCGCCTACCTCTCCGGGCGTGCCCCGCCCAACCGCTCTCCTCCCCGTATCCGCCCCTGCGAACAATGCGCGCGATGTGCCTGCGCGAAAGAGGCTGATCGGCCAAGTCCCCGGAAAGATGGACATGTCGATGGTCTTGGAGCAGAAGCGGCAGTCTCTTCTCGAAAAGTCGAGGTCCCTGTCCATCGACATCCCTGCTGCAGACCTCCCAAAACCCGGCAGCAGCGCCGACGACAGTGCGTCCCGCT
Source organism: Xanthoconium stramineum (assembly GCA_038090315.1). Lineage (NCBI taxonomy): Eukaryota > Fungi > Basidiomycota > Agaricomycetes > Boletales > Boletaceae > Xanthoconium > Xanthoconium stramineum. The sequence continues at coordinate 9,797 of JBBPMO010000147.1, read as the reverse complement.
ACGTGCGTGCTTACAACGAATTCTCAGACGCAGGTGGGTGTGTACCTTTACATCTATTTACCCGCCCGCTCACATCGCATCCAGGACTCCCAGCAAGCGTAACCCGCAGTACCGAATTTCAGCTACCCCCGCACCACCCCCACGCCCGCAAGCAGTCCGTGACGGACGCCCAGGTCCACCTCAGCGAAGTGCAACAGCCCTCACCCCAGCCCCAATACCCGCCCGGCTTGTCCAGCTCGTCCACATCCACGTCCACGTTTTCTCTCGCCCTCGACCCGATAGCAGAGACACCCACGACGCCCTACCTAGGAACACCTCTCCCAAGGACCCCGTCCTTGTCCGATTCGCTCGACCAACGATCCCTCAGGACCACCTCCCAATCCCGTCGACCACCTCAACCTGGCCTCGGACATGGACCCCCGCCTCCCATTCCCCAATCAAAATCAAACGGCGCCCTCGTCGGGTCGAACTCTGAGCTCATCCTCTATTCCTACGCACAGCTCCTAGGTACCGTATCCATCACCCCACTGCCAGGCGTCGTCATGACCCCTGATCATGCCCAAACCCTGTCCGCTCTCCGGCTAAAGCTGTCCAAACGCACAGTCGTCGGCGGTGGGAGCATGGATATTACGTCGCATCAGCGCACACATGAACGCCGGCGCACGCATAGCCGTTCGTCTTCGTTGACGAGCAGTTTCTTGACTTTGTTATCACCGTCGACGTATTCTGCGCCTTCGAGTCCGTTGCCCTCTTCCCAGTCGTGGGCACCGGGTCATTCGCGCGCGCGTTCCGTGTCGTCGGTACCAACTGATACACCAACAAATGGGCAGGAGAGCAGCGTCGGCCTCGGCTTGATCAACGGAGGGACGGAAGAAGGTGTTGACCCTGACACACCACTTCCTACATTTGACGTACAACCAGCAATGCTTGCCGTTGACCTCGTGCTCAGTCCGGGCGAATCTCGTACATGTGAGTCGTTTTACTATTCGTCACACGACCGCTGACGATATTGTGCGTCAAGATACGTACACGGTGTCCCTGCCGGACAATCTGCCACCGACGTTCCGAGGCCGAGCACTCAAGTTTTCATACGAACTGGTGATTGGTACATGCCGTGCCAGTGCGTCAGCGATGAGATCATCGAGTAGCCTTGGGCCCACGGGCGCAAACAGCATCAGTCGTGTTATGAAGGTTCCTATCCGCGTGTACAATCACGTCGCTGGTAAGCCTGTGAGGCGCTGCTGGTCGACTTCTCTCACCACATTTCACAGTTGGCAAGTTACCAAGACCGTACGACCTGCTGTGGCCTGCGGGGAAGCGCATGCTCTCCGTGGAGACTGCGCCGAAGGTGGTGGAAGGTCCCTTGAAGGGAGCCACCCAGGTACCATCATCGCAATGTGGGTGTGAACATGCAAATTAATAATGAAATTCTAACACTGCATTCAGCCACCGATCGCTTCCGCTCGATGTCTGATCTGCGAGACTATGGGCAACGTTTACTAGCCACATTCCCTGACCCTGGCGCCACTGATCTTAGCCGCATCAAGGTGCCATTGGAACCAATATCACCCTCGCAAGCTGAATTTGAACGAGATGGTGACGGTCTGGCGGGGTGTGGGGAAGCTGTCGAGATTGTGACGCGTAACCCAAAGAAGGGTGGGTTATTTCGCGATCAGTTTAGACTGGGCGCAATTGAAAGCGGTGATACTAGTGTCGTACGACGTGAACAAGGACGGGGTCAAAGTGGCGGTGCTTACATTTCCCAAATCGGCATACCGGCTTGGTGAAACGGTGTTAGGAGTGGTGGAGGTGAACGGGCGCCAGGGCCGGTCGAGAGTCTTGTCGGTGAGTCTCGTAGACGTGGTCTGGTAGTTCCGGCTGACGGGTTGCCCTAGTTGTCTGCGATGCTCGAATCTCAAGAGACGCTGCCCTCACAGATATCGTCGGCCGGTCATCTCCGGCACATGCGGCGAGTGCACGCAGAACATCACGCTTCGCTGGTGTCTTCGGTTCTCCGTACGACATTTTCGTTGGATATACCCTCGGATGCGAGTCCGGCTTTCCAAGTTCAGTTGAGTGAAACCGGACACAAAAGGTCGGCCTTTGCCGGAGGGCTGCTTTGGCGGGTCAGAATATCCTTGTTGGTAGCGGTGGCTACGGAGACGTCACAGACGAGTGCGGACGGAGTGCGGCTCAAACAGCTGGCGCAAGATGGGCCAGCGGGGGAATGGGGAACCCCATACAAGGCGTATCCGTCTATTGCGCCGAAGGAGCGACCGACGAGTAACGGACAGGGAGTACAGACGTCGAGCACGTGGAGGCAGTACTTTGTAAGCTCATTTCTGGGGATTGGCGAGCGGGAGTACCATGACGGGGACGAGGAGGTGGAGGAGGCGAGGCGAGAGGGGGAGGAGGAAGAGTGGAGGGACGTGCGGGTTGAGACGGTTGAGTGTGAGGTGCCGATCAGCGTGTGGCCAGGGAATACCGCATTCAAGGCGATGGACGTAGTGTTTGATGTTTGAGTACATGTGACGAATTTTCATTCTATTCAAACAGACACCAACACGAACGAATCTGACCGGGAGAGAGAAAACCACTTTTCTCATCCCATCCTCCAACGGTCCCGGCTCACTCCCCCAAGAGAGCCTTCCCAATACCTCCGTGGCCTTCCAGAATGCACACCTTCAATACCACCGCCCGTATGGGCGGTCTGCCCTCTTCCGTTCCCACACGAAGCTCTTCCTTCTCTAACCCCCAGTCAAACTTTGCCTCCGCAATGCGTGAATCGCGATTCGCATCCACAGTCGAGGATGACGAGTCAGAAGCTCTCTCCGATACCTACGACGAACATTACATCGGCCCCTCCGTACCCTCTGCCCGCGGCCGTTCCTACGCCTCCGATCTCACTCGCAGCAGGTCCCAATCCCTCGCAGCAACCACCCGTCCTGGCCCCGTAGCCAGCCCTTTCCAGAACCACGCATTCTGGTCAGACGTGTCCTCTCTCTCCACCAACCCTCTCAATATCCCTGGCTCTCGCTACGGAGACATTAAACCACCGGGCAGCAGCCGGTATGGATCACTTGGAACTATGGGTAGATCACCCTTGAGTAATAACCTTGATTCCCACATTGGCACCGCCAATGGCTATTCTAACAGGCAAACCATCGATGCCTCAAATATGAGCCCGTTTGTCCGTGATGTCGGTCAGATTCTCCTGGATGATGGTTCTGCTCTCCGCCAGCTCTGGGCGGGTATGAACCCTCCCAAGGATGAGAACGGCGGTGGCGGAAGCGGCACCACCAGCCGTCGACATAGTGTCTCCGTCGTCCAGCCACGGAGACCCGTCGTCGGCTTCAATGCCCCCGGAAACGACCCCCAGGACGAGTCCTCCCGTCCAGTCTTCCACGCACCGACGTTTGGTGGCCGTGGCGGCCTCATGCTGTCCGACGACGACCTCGCTGCAGATCTTGGTTCGCTCAGCATGAAAGACGGCCCCGGGTCATCTTCGTCTACCCATCCCCCAAGCCAGCCAGCCTCCCTCCCTATATACGCTCCCATGTCGCGCAGCCCTTCCGCTTCCGATCGCGTCTCCCCTTACAAGTCCATGAACCTCAATATGCCTTCTGGCTCATTTGCGTCCAGTCGCCAACACTTTGGCTCCCCCAGCGACAGCGGCTTGTCTGCTGGGGGCAGTCCACCCCGTTCTCACTTTGATCAGCAACTCATGGACGCCAAGGCACAGTACCTTGGGAGTGGCAACGGCGCTACCTCCCAGCAGCAGTCGCTTACCGCCCGGTTCATCCCCGGGCAGGGTATCCAGTACCTCCCCTCCCACGGTAACGGCGCGTTTAACCGCACCGGGATGTCATCCCCGCTCTCACCAACAGGCACGCGCTCCATCCAGCCCCAACAAGCGCCGTTTTACCCGCAGCAGATCCAGCGACGCACGTCGGATGCGTCGCATCCCAGCCTCAACGATCTCGGCAAGGGCGTGCCGCTCTCGTCCGTCCCTGCGTCGTGGCCGCTGTACATCGTCGAGTTCAAAGCTGGCCGTACGGATCTGTTTTATCTCACGGATCTCAGCTTGGACATTCGCGTGGGCGACCTCGTCATCGTGGAGGCCGATCGAGGAAAGGACTTGGGCAAGGTCGTCAATGATACTATCACGCTCGAGGAGGTCGAAGCGTTCCAGCGCGAGCAAAAGGAGCGCGTAGGCTATGGTGACAGTGGACCGCTCAGCCCCGGTAGTCAGCAGGGATCGAAGAAGGAGATTAATCCAAAGATGATTTATGGTAAAGCCCAACCTCAGGATACTCAGTACGTCATGACCTCGCTGAGTTTGGGCAGTTGGCTTACCACCGTCGTGTAGACATCTCGTTACCAAGATACAGGACGAAATGAAGGCGCTTCAGCTGTGTCAGAGCAAAGTACGACAAAAGAAATTACCGATGGAAGTCATAGATGCAGAATATCAATGGTGTGTCTCTCATCTGGCGTAGTGTTGCGCTTTCACTGACAAACGTGTAGGGACCGACGAAAACTGACTTTTTACTTTGTTGCGGAAAAACGCATTGATTTCCGAGAGCTTGTGCGAGAACTGTTCCGGTGTGTCTCACCCTCGTCTTGGATCGATCCCGCGCTCACCATGCATCCAGGCTGTATAAAACCCGGATCTGGATGGCCTCTCTTCAAGGACCCGGTGGGTACGAACAGTAGTAGCTGCGCTTCGTCGCACGCTGCCCTACGCCCCACCCCCAAATTGGTAAAACAAACCGACATCTGCGTTGCATGCTCCATCTTGACGTTTTTTCGAACCCCTCTCACGTGTGTTGTCATCTAGATATGCACTCTTTTTCCTTTGTGACCCGTGTACTTCCTTGGATGCTCTCTAGCCCAGCCTAGACCCCTGTAATTGTACCCCTGCAACCTCCAATATTTATTGCGGCCCTTTTCCTTCTTGTTTTTTTTCGATTTTCAACACCTACCCCGGGCCCAGCGGTTCCTTCGGCTTTACACACTGCTCTTCTTTGTTGTCCTTCTTTCCTTACTCAGAGTCCGACACTGCCTCGATCACGACAGGAAACGAAACTGAAATGCGCTGGTTTCCAGCGTTTGTATTACTACTGTACGCTCTTGCGCCTAACGTATATAGTACTCATTCTTGATGTGCGGAACATGCTGTGTAAATAAGTAGAGGTAGTAAAAGGAATCAAGACATCAAAACCGCCAGATCACGTCGCAGCGCACGACACAAGGAAATGTGGGGCTATGAGCTCGGTAGACTTGGATCGGTGCCTGCATCTACACCGGATATTTTGCGTTCGGCGGTGACTGTAAAGAAGCATCGATATATGGGTAAGCGGGAGAGGGGAGGGAGGCACAGACGCACCCCAAGGCCGACGGTCCATCGGACACTGTTGTTTCGACGCCGTAGTACCGAGCCACTTGAGCAAACAGTGCATGTGAAAGACGTGGCTGCATTCGCCCCATACTACAATCGTGTGCGTATCAGCATCAGCGTCCGGCCGCGCAGCCACGTCAGGCTTTTTCCCCACGCATATGCAAAGCACCCGAGAACGGGGGAAAGAACAAGACACGGGAAATGGGGAGTGGGAAATGGGAAATGAGGAAAAAAAGGGAGCGGGCACGCACTCAACGGACAGTCATCGCCCGGCATCTTGCACGACGGACAACAGCCCTCGTACGGTACACGACAGATCCCACAGACGTCGCCTTCGTCGTCGGGGTCGGTGTTGCCCGTGTTCCAGCGCCATTGGGCGACGGCGCTCCAGTGTTTGATGTGGACTTTCATCGGTGGGACATTACGGTGATGTTGGTTTGAGAGATCGCGCGTTACCATTACGAGACGTGTCTGTTTACGCGTTTGTATCGTTTATCACGTGATCGATCCTTACTCGGTTGGGGGCAAAGTCTAAAATGACTCGCTAGAACTCCGTTCAACGCTAAAGGAACGGTATAGCCGTGTTACATACATCGTCTTTGCTCGGAGGTATCAAACGTGTATACACCCTACACATACAAACGTCATACACATGCAATTGTCATTCATTCATCTCAGATCATTAATTGCGTGCACAATTGCCGGATCCGCGACGCACTCGACCGAGGCTCAAACACCACCCGAAACGGATCTGCAATTTGGTTCACCGTATCAGAGAATCCAAGCGGGTTGATGGGTGCCTCGGGATCTTCGGATAGACGGAATGCCCAGAGAATGAGCGCAACACTGATGAAAATCGAGCGGTTTGCAATGTGTTGTGCGGGACATATTCTGTACGGGGAAGGGGAGGGGAGGTCACGAACGGGAACACGTCAATGTCGTTGTAACATACCTTCGCCCGAACCCAAACGTGTAGAATCGGAGGTCATCTCGCAGCGTCCGGTCTGCGGTCAACCAGCGTTGGGGGTCAAACTTTTCAGGGTCTGGGAACACTTCCGTGTCGTTAGCAATTGCCCATAAATTCCCAATGACCGTCGCTCCCTCAGGAATCACGTATTTTCCCCAGACGATGTCTCTCGTTGCACGATGAGGGACTCCTGATTGACCTGGCATGAGTATGTCGTCCAATGGTAAGACTTCCGATGTACCTGTAAGGCTCACTGGACGCCATCTCAACGTTTCAAATATAAAAGCGGCGACTTGAGGAAGTATCTGTTGGTCTACGAAGGAAGGTACTACGGGTAGTATCGTCAATCTATGGATCAATGCTGAATGCAGATTATCACGTACGCCTTTCCCTTCCAACAACCCTATCCAGTTCCTCGTGCACTTTTGCTTGCGCTTCAGGGTGTAAGGCAGCCGACATCACCATGATTGTAACCGCAGACGCTGTCTGCTCATACCCCATCAATTCCAGGTAAACAAAATATAAGTTTTCTCCGTCACCTCACCGTTTCTGAGCCCGCGCCAAACATACCACCAGCTAGGTATGCCATCTGCTTGCCGTGAATTTCGTATGTTTGCTGGTTCTCAATGAGAAATTTGGCAACACATGGTCGCACTGTGCCCCCTGCCTGCTTGGATGAGCGAGTCCTCCTAATCTACGGTGACGACGAGTGGCTATTACCATTTGTTTTCGTACAGTGTCCAACTGTCCTTCAAAAAGCGCGAGTTCCTCTTGGTGCCATTTCCTCAGCCGGGTGAGATATCCGGGCAGACGCCGTAGGAAGAGGTAGGTGTCCACAAGGTATGCCTCGGGAACTATGGCTTGTCCGAAACGCACAAGACAACGGTTGACAGCGATGACCTCTGGATCACTGTACGAAGTGGGCGTGACCTTGCCATACGTAATTTCCATCACCACGGACGCTGCAAACCTAGTAGGAAACTCAGTACGATATGGAATATTGCGGACATTACACATACCGCCTGGCATGCATCTGGTGGGAGTCGGGATCATCGAGGAGGTCAAGCAGCAAGTTCTTCGCATGGCGAAGCTGAATCGGCTCGTATGTTTCTGCCACCTTGGGTTGCATCACGGCATGTAGAACTCTATATCAGTAACAAGGCAACATGAGAACAGGAATAAATTGCGGCCAAAAAAAAATCACCTCCGAAGTCTACGTAGTCGATCCCCACTCCTTGTCGTGACGACTCTCATCCCTCCAGAGAGAATCTCCCCCGCTGCAATCATGGGTGGACGATCAGCAAGAGATGCCCCCTCCTTCTCCATGATCTCCATCGCTGCTTGATGTCGCCCGATAATCACGAAGAGGCTCGATCCATTTCTCAGGGAAAAGACTGGTCCAAATTCCTTTGTCAGCTCTGCGAGTTTGCAAGGCGCACTGGGGTTGTGAGTTGGTGGATGTTTGCTACAGTGTGAAGGAGCTCACCGAGACTTGGGAAAAGGGGTTCCAAATAACCAATGTCCTGAAGGACCTGGAGGGATAGGTATTCCACTTCGAGAACCAGCGTTGCGCTGAATGTGTACCCAGCAGCCCAGCAGGATAGCAACGATGCAGGCCAGTAACAAAACAATCCAGCCTGAACCCAGCAAAGGCATAGTGATTGATGGGGGAAGAGGGGGGGAGCTCGACGACGAGCAGAACTGGTCAAATCACATGTAAACAGGCCTTCAGTGACAAACGACTCAATGGGTTCGTGAGACTGATGGCAAGTGCGATGTAACGTTAGGACCGACGAGCACGGAAATTAAAAACCTTGCCATTGGCAGATTTTCTAGAAAGTTTTCCGGCTCGTTAGTCACAATGCAAGCGTACCCGTTCGTTGTGTGTCCCGAAGCACGCGTATGCATGGTCCATCTCGACTCTCTTGCAAAAAAAAGTACTGCGAGGGCGTTGGCCGTGTTGGCCAACTTGATCCAGATCGTCAAAACGACGACAAGGTCTGCCACGCCATTCCGGCAGTTGACATCACAAAAAAACAAATGTTTTTAAAGGGGCCCGCCTTTGTCGGAGTACCCTCCGGGTATGTCGGGCTCGGTACCCCACGTTGTCCCATGGGTTGTGACCGTGACGTGTCTTGTTTTCCAAAGCCTGTATGATGACCAGGACATCTTCCGAGTCTCCTTACCTCCGAGTACAACTTGAAGGGGATCTGCGGTGTTCGCTGTCGGCTACAGTGGTCAACGTAAACAACCTCAAAGGTTTCGCCACCCCCCATAGCGAGCACATGCTGCCCTTGTTTCAAGATGACTGTGGCACACACGCAGGCTCCTAGTACACAGCCATCAGGCCAAGTGTGGTGCGAGGCTTTATCCTAGGGGCTAAGTAGTGACAGCATGCGTCGGAAATCCAAACTTCAGTCTCAGAACACAGGCGGCAGATCCGGCAGACAGCAACCTCTACCGAGAAGGTGCATCTTTCACCCTAATACTTGGTGGAGGAACCATTCACATACTCACTATATCATCATGATCAATTGCACATGTAAACAAGGTTTCTGGCGTGTCAACGGCCTTACATCTAGTTTCCCAATTGCCTTTATAATCCCGGTCTGGTGATTAGACCATCTGTCATGCGGGGGGATCATCAGACGATTATAACCGGCCATTGGCCCCAGCAGTGGACACTGCCTTTGCCGCCTTCAAGTTGCCATGTCGCTGTATATCATAGTCAGAGGTGACTTCATTTGGTTCCGGCTTCCTGTGCACGAGTTTTCGCTCATCATTTCAAACCTCAGACACTCATGATACGGATAATCAACGTCGCGAAAGATGCGCCCAACTTCCCATAGGAAATATCTCGCAATCAGTCTTTTTCAAACCGGTTTGCACATGAGAGTCGATCTCCGAAAATGCGAAAAGGACGTATTCGAGGGAGTCTCCCGTCAAATATAAATCACGCTCTGGTATGGATGCGAGACACGTACCACATTTGAAAGGGTCGGGAGTGCTGTGCCTTGTCTAGCTCACCCTTTTTTGAATCCCTGTCTTGGGAAAGCAACGGACGTTCAATTTCCTTCAAGTTATCCCCTAATATTTCGCGTTTTAACACTAGGTTCCTTTCCGGTCATACCCCATGATCACACTGCCCTGACTTCGCGCGCGTTTACGATCGTTATCATTCAGTCTCTGTGTGCGTGCATTTTCCCAACCTAGTCTTGCACGAACGGGTTAATTGATGAGCCCGATTAAGGACTCATTGCGGAACGCCATATTGTACTCCCGTTGTACCTTTCAGAGAATCGTACTAATCCCCGTCATATGCCACTCCACCCCCTCAAGAATCGTGCCATTTGAGAGCTCTGGTTTGACAGATCTACCCATGACTTTTCGTCCTACCGGTAATACCAAGCGGGCTTTCTTCACGGATAG
>JBBPMO010000146.1:0-48924 GCA_038090315.1 Xanthoconium stramineum | reverse complement strand
ATGTCTTCGATTTCAATCTCGTCGTAATACGCGCCCATCGTGAACGATAAAACGACGGTGGTGGTCGTCTGCAAAGGGGCGGATGGATTACAGTGATCTGACTCAGCTAACGTGACATTTCCATTTTGGGCATATTGCTCCTCGTCTGCACACTACTGTGACCACACCAACATATGGATTACTTAGTAATTTTGACGGCCATCATACCATAATGCGATGGCGGCTCTGAGCGCTGCTCATAGACTATGGAACGTGGGCCAATGGTGGCTTTCTCCTGGAATACGGAAGGATTCTCCCCGGCGTAGATCTCCCAAGAGTCAAGAGACATCCGCTCCATGTTTACGAGTCCATTGGCGGATGGCCATTTTTGTCTGGTAATTCGTGACATGCATCTAGCTAAGACCTCCGAGTCTCGGTCCGTGGATTCTTAGCAAGAACTCGTGGTAAGCATGTGTAAATCTCTTCCATGGGCTGAAGAGTTTCACTTCAGCCTGCGCATGACGTTCTTGATTCAAGCTTTGCCTGAGAACGGTGATTTCTTTCCTTACTTGACCAACATGCCTGCCACAAAAACGTTAATTAGTGGTCTTCGATGTGCAATCGTGCGAACATGTCAGTGCATCGCGCGGTCAGGGTTCTTCGACAGATGAGCTGTCATTAAGATTGCAGGTTGGAAACTTCTCGGATGCGCACTTATACTGTACACATACAGCACGGGCGAAGCTTTACCTCCATTCTTCCTTTCTATTGCAGATGTTTTCTTCTCCACGCAATTATGGCACCCCCAAGGCCACCAACTCGCCTCCCAATAATGCCGTCGATAATACATTGTTATCCTCGCCCCAAACAGTAGCAGACACAGACTTAGCCGAGGGTGGTATGGCGGCCTGGTGTACGGTATTCGGAGCGTAAGATTATACTGGTCGTTGGTGTCAACATATTCTGACCACCTTTCTGACAGTTTTCTTGCCCAGTTCTGCGGAGCAGGGTGGGTGGAAAATAATCAACGTGCTTTTCTACTGCTTACATTAACACAGGTACACAGCTGCCTTCGGCGTATATCAAGGTATGGTTTCTTTGTAGCACAGACCTGCGATGGCTTGATTGACGGCAATGCAATCAGCTTTTTATTCTCAGCAGTATCTTCAGAATGAGACTTCATCGGCTGTCTCATAAGTAAAATCGGTTGTATCACCTTTCCTGGTACCAATCTCCTTCTAGATGGATCGGAAGCTTGGCAATCTTCCTAGGGACCGCGATGGGCCTGATATGCGGCCCACTGTTTGACAATGGGTATTTGTGAGACTGATTCTGCCCGTCGCTATGGTAAATTCTCATCGCCATTGTTAGTTACTATGTCTGGATCATCGGTGCTGTCCTTCAATCTATTTCTCTTTTCATGTTGTCCCTGGTAGAGGCAGGACTATACTATCAGGTAACGTTCTCCGAATGCGGATTTTACTTTGAATAATACTCATTCGCCAGGTCTTGCTAGCTCAGGGACTCGCATCTGGCATTGGCCAGGGATTAATGTACGTCCCAAGCTTTGCCATTCTCTCCCATTACTTCAACCGTCGACGCACAATCATGATGTCTATCGTCACCTCGGGCGCCGCCTCCGGTGGTATCGCAAACACCATTATGTTGAACTACATATTGAATGGTCCCATCGGATTCAAGATGGGCGTACAAATTAGCGCAACATTCATCACTGGGTTACTGTTCATGTCGTGCATCCTCGTGCGTCCTCGGTATAGCGCAGTGCGTCAAGAAGCAACGTCCGTCAATTTCTGGAAAGCGACGAAGAGATATTTTACGGAAGTACCTTCGCTTTTGACGATCATCGGGTATGGACATTTTAATCACTTTTTCCTATACGTCCTTGACAATCATCTCGTGCTAGGTTCACGCTCTTCCAATTCGCGTACATGTATCCCTACTTCTATTTTCAGGTAGACTCTCTTCGACATGAGTTGAGTGCATCATTTGCCTTCTACTCCGTGCGTCCTCGTATTGCATTGCAAACCCACTGGACTCACGATAACTTAAACAGGTTGTTATCATCAATTTAGGCAGTTTCATCTCCCGGTTCATCGCCGGTATCGTGCTGCCGTACCTCGGGGTCGTCGACTTGACCATCATGACGAGCATCGTATGCACCATTTTGATCATCGGCATGGTTTGGCTTCGTTCGGTGGCGGGCGTGGCGGTACTTGGGGTGTTGTATGGACTGATTTCAGGGATGAGTGGGGTCGCGTTTCTGTGCCGTGAGCGCTTCACTCTTGGCCACTGCAGATGGCGCAATGATGGCGCCCATGTTGGGACCGACGTCAAACCCTGCAGAACTTGGGTGCGTCCTGCCACGTATTTGGCCTGGCTCGTGTATGGAGTAACACCCCGGATTGCAGGGTAAGATTGGGCGTTGGCTTTGCAATCGCAGGTTCGCCGCTGCTATTCTTTTCTGGAATGACTCACTGACCATGAGATTCGGTCCGTTTTACCTCAAGGCATCGATGGCTTAGTCGGTAAGAGGATGTTCATGTATTCATGTTATCGATCGCCATGAGAACAATGTCTCTCATTTGCGTAGGCTCCCCGATATGTGGGGCCCTTTTGACGGGGCGCTATCTCTGGTGGGCGCCTGCGCTCTTTTGTGGGGTATGTTGTCTCCGATGTTGGGGTATAGCTTGCGTTGCCAGGTCGGTTCATGTCTCCTTGCAGGCAGTCGCGTTTGTGAGCGTGGCTCTGTTTATCGGCGTACGTTTTTCGCTTGTCCACGCGGGTACCGCTGGAGCGCGGAGGTGTACGAATGACTAAGGGAAGGGAGCGATTGGGAGGACAGGCGACGCTAGTAGCGAAGGTAGAAAGAACAAGGCTGCGGCGAAAGCGTGAGCAATGATATCTCGTACGTCCATGTCACAGTGAAGTCTTCATTCGCTCCATTCACTTCAGAAGACATTGTGATATGAAAAGCGGAGTCAGGGGCCACAGACATGTTGCGTCGTTGAACCCTAACAGCAAGTGGCAACCGAAACCGTAAGAGTGGGGTTCGTCGCGATCGTAGCCCACGATGCAGAATGCGGAGTCCCCGTTAGTCGGAATCGATGTGGGTGCCTTTGCCCGAACCTGAAAACTAAATTGACTACCTGCCATTTGCGTTATTAATCCTGAGCTCAGATGAATCACTATAAGTGCACGAGTGGAATCAAGTAAGTGTGTGGTGGAATGAGGTTATGAATCATCTCCAGCGGCCTGTGATAGAAGGTAAGCGCCGTTGGTGGTTGCTGTAGTTGTGATAGTTTGCTCCAAGAGAGGTGGCCTTCAGATTCGACTCGGCCGATAAAGAGAGCCGGACTTGTCGGGCCAGAAAATTCGCCCCTGTTGAGGGGCCTAAGTGCTAGGTTGTCCAGATTCTCCGCATAACAGAATTTGGGCAGGCGCAGTAGAGTCATAGAAATACGTGGCGTATTTGCGAGGATCCTTGCGAGTCAGGGGGGTCATGACGAAGAGCGCAATCTTGTCGTGAGTCCTAATAGCCCTGCAGACATCCTCGATGTTACTCAAATAAAGTGAATCCTCGACAATTGCAGACAGGGAGGGGCCTCAAAAGATTTACTCGTTTTCTGAGCATCGAAGACGAAGTGGCAGATCTTGGAAAGCTCGTTCTTCAACCCGGTGAGGCTTGAGAAATACCGACCCGACTTTCTGTATGTCTGAGTCGGACCGACATGGTAGCTGCACAGCTCCTGAGCCCTCTCTTATACCGGACGCTTTTCCGTGTCGGAGCCACTATTTGAGCCGTCCTTCGGCTTCTTCGGCTGATCTGCGATCATGCACCATGGGTCTGGGTGCTTTCCGCGTTGATATTCCAGTAGAAACCTCCCGAGTTCATGTCTGATGTATTTATCGGCAACATCGTGAGTCCCTCGAGCCAGCTCGGGAACGAGATCCTCTGCGTCCCTAGTGCCGTCTTGCAGAACAAGGGAACGGCTGCGGAGGTCATCAAACTTTGAGAACGCCTTGAGGACAGTGTCTACAAAGTCTGCATGGTGTTCATAGGTCTTAGTTACTGTGTCGAGTTTCTCGAGGATGAGTTGGAGAGTCACCGAGATCGGCACTCTTCCTCCATCAGCGATATGGGATGCGACATCTGGAAACGTGTCCAGGACGTCCTGGGGGTTGGTGAGGACTTGCTCCAAGGCGAGGTCCCCGTGCACCTATGATGAGCAGGGTCAGCAAGTCACGGAGACATGGTAATAGGCCTGTGAACTTCCGACCGCTCTCATGGTATCCCTGTAAATTGACGTTCTAAATCCGTAAAAGCAACGAAGAGACGAGCATGAATAACTCGAATTCACATGTATCCAAGTGATCAGTCGAATACCCTGCAGTTCAGGGAGTAAATCGTGACTGGCATCAAAGATCGTCGTGGAGTCTCCAATTTCTATCTCACTTTATACATGAGCTCAGCTCCCTCACGGACTCGCTCTGGCACAGTGGCACCAGGACCAAGTTGGCCGATGTATAAACCGTTCGCGTGGCCTTCATCGAGCCACCGCTCGAATCCACTTGCAGTCGGAAATGAGATGAAGCCTAGCTCGGCTCCGGCTGTCATGCTTGTCAATGGAACTTCGAGCTGCAGCGGAGGTAACTTAGTTCACGATCTCACCTCTGTAGAGACTAAAGTGATGGAGTCATATTGCCAAGGCTACCAGCTTTTGTGTTCCTCGCTTGCTGGTGGTCATCGGCTTGTGGTCTTCTCATCAGCCCTCACACGTATGCATACAGACGCGACGAGGTGGAGAAACTGGAGAACGCCACGCGCCCAATCGTTTACACGCGTCCATCTCCCCGTTAAAGATTGGACTGCTCCCACCGTCGAGCAGCTGAAGCGAGCCGGCGCATTTCTTGGTGGAAAATCGGCGACACTCGTGCATTGCAAGTATGGCCACAGAAGAATCGGGACTGGCATTACTGCACTTCAGCTTTTCGCCGACAATGGCCAGACACTAGAACCCTTGGCTAGCAAATAGTGGGTAGACTGGGAAATCATGTCGAAAAGCGATGGCAAATATTCGTCTTGGCTGAATTTAGGAATCTGTTCTTACAGTGCGTGATGACGTTTATCTTCGACTCTGCCAATAATCTCCGTCTTCCCGTGGTTGATAAACCGAAACGAGGGCAACCCTGTTGCTGCTAGGGTCTATAATAACAAATCCAGTCTCTGGATCTTTTTACTAATATTGAGTTGGAGAGTCTAATTCAGGAGGAGACGATGAATAGGATGGATAAATAACTTGTATCCGTGTATAGCTTCCAGCTTTCGTTTTCGTCTTGAGAGTGCATCGCGATAACTGAATCGATCGATGGGCCCGGCGTTTTGTGCATGGCCTATAATGGGGTGTTTCACTTCAACCTTCTGTGTTTGAATTCCTCGTGAAATGACCGGACTCCGTACCCATTTTCAACTGCCGTGGACAGAGATGATCGTTTTTAGCAAGCATCGCCAACAGTCCCGAAAAGTGCCATGAAACGACGTGCGGTGTTGCCTCGTGTCCACCCACAGTGCAGGCCGCTCACCCACTTCCTCCCCGCTCACGACGCCTCTTTTCTTCGACCACCACCTCGAAAAAACAAGCGTCGCTTTTCCAATAGCGATGGACAGTTTTTCCTATACCGATAACGTCCGTGCTGCGTTCGCCTCGTGTTTCCCATGCTTCACCACATCACGCTCCGAATCTGCTTCAAACCCGCCCGCAAATGCAGAGCCACGTTCGACTTCTAACACCGCGAGATCCTCCTCGTCCTCCAACGACCTCGAACATCTCCTTCGCGATCCAGACTCGGACGGCATTTCGCTCCACTCCAACTTGGGCGCAGCAGTGCATCGCAGAGCGAGGCATCGTCGACGACCCAAGTTTTCTCTCACGCTGTTTGGATACACAATTTTCGGTCGACCGCCCATCTACCTCTCCGACGAGGAGGAAGACGATTCACACGGTACGGGTGGGAGGGCAAGAGCGCTCCTCACCAACTCATCCTCCACGCTCGATTCGGACGCAGCCCCGCTCGATGCAAGCACCATCGAGCGACTGGCGTCGCCAGACCACCTGGCTGCGCTCGCTGCACAACGCGAGAACGAACGGCGGCAGCTCGAAGCGGAGGAGGCTCGTAAAAAGACAGAGCGGAGGGCACGTAGACAGGAACGGAAGGCACGCGCGAGGGCCGCGGCTCTGATGTCCCTCACTGGTGCATCACCACATCAAGACATTGTCCCGTTCGAGGGATTCCAGGGGAGCAAGAGTGGTATGACCCCCTCCCACCAGGCTGTCGAGGTCATCCCAGACCATCTTGCTCCATTCGGGGCCGGAGGAGACGACGACTTCGATGGATGTCAATCAGGTGACGCAGACGATGCAGATCTGGGCGGGGAGCTGTACGCGCGGAAGAAGAAGCTTTCTGGAACACTGAATGGGTCAGGGTCAGATTCACGCTCTCGCACTTCAGCGTCATTCTCTGCTGGGGACGTCTCTCACACCCAGAGTTCCCCGAGCCACACCGCATACCAGTCCATCCCGTACCCTCACACAGCGATGCACCTTCCTGCACCTGTGGGGAAGAAACCTAAACCCCATCATACTTCCAAGCGGACGTCGGCGGTGTCGTCGGTAACGTCACAGTCGACTTCTACCGCACCTTACACACCTGTGGAGAGCCTTGCAGAGATGCCTGCTGTGGCTGCGTTCCCGATTCCACAGGAACGGTACATCCGTAACGGGGAACACTCTGATTTCCCCAGTGTGGGCCTCTCTGGAAAGCGGCCACCCAAGTCGCTCGATCCGAGAGCGTTTCTAGCGCATCAAGGATAGTACTGCGACAGGTGACCACGTATGGATTATGATGAATGAAAGCATGCTGGTTAGATTTGTATTTCGAAGTTTCGGTTCTGCCGGTGGCATGATGAGGTTACTTGGATGGCGATTTATGACCATTTATGATAGACTTTATGGCTTTGCTACATGTCTCGATTAAATCTGTACATGCATGTCCGATACGCATAGGTACAGTAGTGGAATGGTGAGAAGCGGGCGGGCGTCAGTTCTGTTGTTCCATCCTGGAAATGGCGCGATGATCGAGGCTTGCAACGCTGCATCTTCCAAAAGGCTGTCGATTCGAAAAGACCGTGGGCTCGCTATGGTACAATATGAATGTTGAAAGTATGCTCCATCGAACCTGACGTAGTACGAAGGCCAAGACCAGAGGAAACGCAAAGGAGGGCCTGGGTCAGGCTGCCGCTACACACGCGAACAATTCATTGTCTCCCTCGAGGAAACCCCTGATAAACTGGGCTGGTACAATGTGAGTACCACAGTGTCGCTATATGTTGAGAAGTGCAAGGATGCGTCAAAGACCGTCGACGTCAGTCTTGACTCAAGAGTATGTCGTTGGTGGCATGAATCTGACATCCTTTTAGACTAATAGCGAGAGATTCCAACGGGTCCAGATCCTATTCAGATTCGACGACATCCCTCACTGAAAGTCCCCACTCCGTATACGCCTCCGTTAACCTCCAGCTCCGGCTTGCAACGCTCAAACCTCTTTGAAAAGCCATTTTTGGTTATCATGACCCGTTCCTCTGTCCAAACTGATGGCTTCATTTACAGCTGGTCGTTCAATCTTCCAGTACCACTCTCCATCCAGTGTCTGAATTCTGAAAGCCAATGATATCATTCAATGTACGTCAGTTAAGACAGCAGGAAAAACACAAACGTATACAACTCTCTCCCCTCAGCTGCTTGCACGATATTCCAAGTGTATGCCGCGCCGTCTTTAGCTTGAACGTGCTTAGCACCTCTAGGACTGACAGAGAGCGAAGTGTCCTGTGGAGATAGGGCCCAGTTACCCTTAGAGCCGGTCAAGGTCCACTGCAAGGAATCTGTTCAAAGGAGGTTCCTGACTGAGGACGATGACTGACCACTTGGGAATCGGCATCGGAATCGTAGGTGGCAACTTTCAACTCAGCACCTTCGTTCTGGAATGCGAGAGCAAGTTTCTGTCCACTGCCAGGATCGTTCTCAATGCTGATGATGTTATAGCTGAAATTGGTGGTTAGCGCTTTCATGGACATTGTGAAGGTATGATGTTGGGGGTGCAGACTCAGAACCTGAATGACCAGCTTTTACGTTCACTGCCCTCCGAGTCTAGCAATATGCCCTTTTTCGATTTCGCGCTCGACTGCTTTTTCGGGCTCACTGATAAGGGGCTCAAGTTCCTTCGGCGAAAGCCTCCTGTGAAATGCCGGAGACAAACATGTAGGTGGGTGAAAGTTCAAGAGTCTCCAGCCATTTCCTGTCATAAAGTTCTGGAAACCCAAAAGGTGTCCGCTTTGTAACTTTTACTAATACAGGTACGTCGTCGTTTTCGTTTTCTCGAATGCCTCGCTGAACTCAAGGCTCGGTGTGTTTTGACTCATCAATGCATCGGAATAGTCACGCGGCCGATAGCACAAGAATGATATCTCTCCTTTTCTGGACGCAGGGCGTCGATTCTGTCAGTGGTGGGGCTGTAATCCAACAGCTGCCATGGAAAAAGTTATAACCTCCCGTGACAGGTACTTCTATTTGTAGGCTCCGGCACTTCACACCAGACTTTCGCCGGATGACTCTTGAGTTTCAATCTTATGTTGGAATTCGGCGAAACTCTGATGCATTCGCCAGTGAAAATGATGAGAGTCAACCCTTGGGGTGCCACGTGAGTCATGTCAAACGTGACCTCGTGATGTCAACTAATAAGTCCTCATGTTCGTGGTTCATAACTATCACACGTGCTTCTCCTTGCACGGCATTCGGTTCTGCAAGCTGAGTTGGACCAGGGGTCGTGATTTCATAGCACTTTCTTATGAGCAGACCACAGAGAGGCTGGCCCTGGCGCTCTGTGCTGCCTGAGCCCCTTCATCAGCTGCTGGAAACCTATTGAAGTATGCACCGTAACTAATACCATTAGCTATTCTCGCAGAACTCACTGTAGTTTGTCCCCCCTACATTCCGTCTCGATGCGCGGTCTTGCTTTGCAAGACCCAGACTGCAAGATATATAATAGGCCGCGCTCTCCCGCCCGCTCGGCGTCTTACAACATTTCACCTGGCGGTCCCGGCCCGTTTCTGAAAAACTCGGTCCCGCGTCTTGCAAGCACTTGATGATAGTAGTTTCACCAACAGTGCTAAAGTATACATTCCTCAATTGTGCCCCGTACTCGTCACTGCTGTGCCAGATTCAGAGGTACATACCCCCGCCAAAGTGACTAAGTCCCATCTGCCGCTCGTCGTAGGGGGCACATGTCTTTAGCCCTGTCGGCTCGTTTTTTTGATTGGCATATTCGCGACGCACCGGCTTGTCGCTTCAGGTCCAACCCGACCTCGGAGGCTCATATATTGGACGCGTTATGATATTCGTAGTGCTGGCAAGTCGCCTGAGCCGCCGAGTTAGTGCATACCAATTCCGAGTCGGAGTGGAGTTCACGAATTTCTTGACCGCGAATGTTCTTAACGGGAATGGGGTTTCTTCCGTCGAGGTCAGTCCCTTGTTGTTGGGTCTTATTCTTGCACGGCCGACCGGTTAAGGAGGACCCAGTCTCTGCGTCAACACCCGCATCTCTGTCTCCTCTAATTCGGCCCCCGTTTGTGGGAACATCTCGTGGGCTGCATAGCGCGCAGGTCTGAGGGCGAGAAAAAAATACACTTTGAGAAATTGCGCGATAGCGTCATGATCTGACGAATAGTTCGAGGTATGGGCATGGCAATTTAGCAAGATCGATTTCACGATCTCAGGAAAGCACTGTGGGGCCGCTCCTCCGAGAATCTTGATCCAAATCCTATTCATAGAACATATGACAACATCCTTGTCAAAAACCTGCACATTGCGTACGCCTCACGCTATCCCGAGCTCCATGATGACACGAGCACCGCCTCGTATCCCTCAAACGCTCTTGAGAAACCATTTCTGGTTGGGAAAGCCGCTTCCTACACTCAGAGTAATGGGTTGGTTCGCAGCTACTTGCCCAATGCCCCAGTACTTTTCCTTGTCTGTAGTTCGAATTCTAAAAGCCAATGATGAAGTCATTCAATGCGTGTTATCATCTGTGACAACAAGGGAGACTACGAACTCAGTCGGGTTTCCGTCGTCTGCTGTGACATCCCAATGGAATGCCTCACCACGCTCTTCAGCTTGGACGTTTTTTCCGCTCTTGGTAGGACTAGCATAGAACAATGTGTTCCGTGGAGTCAGGGCCCAGCTTCCAGAAGAGCCGGTCAGCAACCACTGCAGAAAATAGTCAGACTCGGAGGAGTTTTTTTGGCTGAAGTCTACACTGACCACTTGATTATCGTCAGAGTCAGAAGAGGGCGTGACTGTCAATCCAGAGTCTTCGCCTTTGAACGTGACAGCGAGCGCATTTCCGCTGCTATCTTTCTCAGAAGCGAGGATCTGGTAGCTCTTACCAGCAGTGAGCAGTCTAATGGACATTGTGGATTGTAGATGAAGGAGGCAGCCTCAGGCAGGGCGGTGAGGGCAGAGGGTTTAAACAGACACCTTATATGCTTTTCTCTGTCTCCAAGTGCAACAATGCGACCTCTTTTGGTTTTTCGCTCGACTGCCCTTCTTGGCTCGCAGGCCGGTCGACCAGGATTCAAGTTTCTTCGGCGAAAGTCTCGTGTGAAGTTCCGAAGACAACAATGTAGATGGGAAAAAGTCCAGGTATCTCCAGCCAATCTCCAAGAGACAGATGGACAAGAAAGGATTCAAGCTGTCACCGGCGAAAGTCTCTTGTGAAGTGCCGGAGACAAAGGGGAAGGAGAAAACGGGATTCGATTCAAATGTGATTGGTCATTATTTCTGTCCACCATCATAGTCTGCATCAATGTATCACAGTTTGGCTGAATGAGGGTAAAAGGGCCTGACAAGTTGTTCCAGTGGTACGCACAAGATAACGTGTGTATGTCAGCCAGTACGGAGATTATTGGCACTACGATGAGTCAGAGAAATGCGGTGGCGAAATGGTATCGACGCGATCTCTTGACGGTGACCACATGTTCTTGTGCCCTGAGATTGAGATGGCGAGGAGAACAGTCAAGTAGTACTACTATGCAGGCTCAGAGTACGCACTTCACCGCGAAAATTCGCAAAGCCCAACCTAGCAACCCAGTCTCGCAACTTGGTGTGTCTCTCACATTGTCAGCACAGAGCTGGACCAGATAATTCTGTACGAAGGTTCGTACATGCGGCGGCGATTAGTACCTGCGACCATCGTGCCACCCACATCATGATCAGGGCTGCACAAATCGTACGTACGTTTTTATTTTGACTTTAGGTCGGTCTGGTGATCACTAGGGACCGATAAGTATCACGTGGTACACGGAACCGGTCAGAATTCTGTCAACACGACTCTAGCGGGGTTTGAAACCTAACTTGGCAGACGACAGTGCCCCAGGTGGGAGTCTCTAACCTAGAGGACCAACCAGTCCGCAATTAATTACTGGCGGCTTGTACAAGTATAGGTACAGTACCCTTCGGGTCTTCCGCTGTGAGAGGAAAATAATAAATGTTCTGTTTCAGCGGTTGTGCTAATCACCATGTCACTGCATTAGCGACCGTTTGAGATGTTAACGGTGCACTGGTCTTCAACGCGGAACTTGCCGCATAGTCACAAACCTGAGGTCACAGCCTGAGGTCTATGTTAGTATGCAGATGTCAGTGATGCGCTTCCGATGGTCGGACCTATCGTGACGGAAAATAATGGTGGGTCAATCACATTTCCGCCAGCTCTCCGACCATGTCATGTTTGTCCCTGGATCTGTCTATTTCTGGTGCCCGGCACTTCACTGAAGACTTTCGCCGATGTCCCTTGGACTTCACCTTTAAGATCCATCTGTTTCCTTTACTGCGACACATCAGTGGCGGGGACAATTGGATTCAACCCAGTTGAGTGGTGCACAGCAGTGAGCGCTATGATGCCAACTTCCTGAGGCTCATCGATATGACAATGTGGCCACCGATACATGAAACCTTTTTCTAGAGAAGAACGGGAGAATATGAACGCTGGAAAGGAGTGAGACCGTACGTGTGGAATTCTAGTGTATGTCCCATCAAGGGCTCTGGAGTCGTCCAGTTCGCGAGGGCCAAGCCGTAGAGCCGGTCGAGCGCAAATTCGAAGGTGGATGCGAATTGAGGTGGATGCCCGAGGGGATGAGGGATTGACGCTGACGGAGGGTCTGATTATCAAGCGAGTTCAACACTACTGTTCAGCATGAAATGTGTGGTTCATAGGCAGACTGTGACGTGGGCTCGCGATGCATGGTAATGTGTTGGCTCGTTCATTGTTCCAAGTCCTACTCGTAGAACACATAGGAAACACCAAGACTTTTCAAACGTCCGCACCCCGTATACATCTCACACCGTGACCATTTCAACTTCATGGCGAGTCGAGAGTTGTTCTGTGCAGCTCAGGCTTTTTGAACTTTCTGGAAAAGCCATTTCTGGTCCTTAAAGCCAGTACCTTTACCCAGAACAATGGCTTGGTCCGCAGCTGGTTCTTTAATGCTCCAATACCATTGCGGTTGCCCATCTATAGTACTAGGGGTTCGAATTCTGAAAACCAATGAACTCGTTCAATGAGACAACGGGGAAAAAGATACGAACTCGACTGGCTGTGAGCCCTTGATATCCCAAGTGAACACGTGTGTACGCTTTTCGGCCTGGACGTGTGTTTCATCATTGGCAGGACTGGCACAGAGTGTTGTGCCCCACGGAGTTAGGGTCCATGCGCCATCAGAACCGGTCAGAGTCCACTGCGGGGAATATAATCAAGAGACGTTTCCTGAGTGCGAGCTACACTAACCACTTGAGTATCATCGCCGGATTTGAAGGGGAGGACTGTCAACTGACAATCTTCGTTCAGGAAGGTAACAGCGAGCTGAATATCGCCATCTTTCTCATCGCTCAGAATGTTGTAGCTATCGCCGTTGGTGAGTGCTTTGACGGACATCGTGAATCGTAACTTCTCGAAGTGGGGTGTTTGGCGTGCAGAGGACCGCACGTTTTATGTTTTTCACAAATCAAACTCTTTTGATCTCGTGTTCGATGCCTTTCTTGGCCTGCAAGCTGACCAAAAATTCAAGCCTCTCCGGCGAAAGTGTATTACCAAGTGCCGGAGACAAATGCGGAAGAAAAAGGCTTACTTCAAATGCGATTGGCCGTTATTTACTGTCCGCTGTCAGTATCTCTGGGACCCCGAGGTATGTGTCAAGTTCTTAGCTTGGACCTTTTCTTGTCAAGTGCGTTATATTTGCCTCTGGAGGGATTTGGCGGGACACGCCCAGAGCTTGTTTTTCCCAAGATCTATCCATTTCGGGTCTCTGGCACCTCATAGCAGACTTCTGTCCGAGACTCTCGAACTTTATCTTTACCCCACTTGTCTACTCGGAGTCCAACTTTGTTACATCAGAAACTGGAGATAATGAGGGTAACCCACTTGAGCGGTGCGTAGCAGTGACCTCGTGATGCCAACTTTCTCATCGTTGGGAAGATGCAGCCACCGACACTGGATCCTCCCCTTGCGAAGAATGGAAGGACTGGACCGGTCACCGTGCAAAGGTACAGATTTCCATGGTACGTTCCATTCACAGGGTTTCCCTTGGTCAGCAGGACCGAGAGGGATACAGTCAAGCGCAAGGAGAATAGGTTGCCCAGTGTTGACTTGGCTCGACCTCCAATATTTTCTTCTTTCAATTTCAATCTGCAATGATCACTAAACGTTCACCGCCAGCGATATCATGAGCAATGCTCCAGGTAATAATATTGGTAGAAACCAACCCATCGTCACCTCTCAGAGCGAAGGCACTGAGTCGAGAGCCGCCACGCTCGATACCCGCGCCGATTTTCAGAAAGTGATCAGCAAAGTTTTCAGTCACGAAACCTCTTTTTGAACGTGCTCACGGCTTGCAGTGGTCCCTGACTGGTTCTCCTGACGCGTGAACTTCAACTCCGAAAAAGACAGCACCCTCTCTGCCATACCCCAAGCTAAAAACCACGCCCATTGGGGCGCAAGCAGGCGCTACGGCATTGCGTATACTTTGGATCCTGCTGAAGAGACGGTAAGATTGAAGAGTCAAACCTGTCTTCCGTCGTATTTTCTTTTCTCTCGTCTTACTGACACCTATCGAATAACCTGATTCGAAATTCTCTTTCAGAAACTTATCGGGTCAGATCTTACCCAAGATCGCACAACGTGACTGCGAGACGACCATAGAGTTTCAACTTGGAAGTTGGTTTGGGTCCAACTTGAACCGACGAACCGAAATGAGGACGGACCAAGCAACACGAGTCATACGAGGCTCACGTGACGCCGTTCTTAACCAAGTTTCTGTCAACGAGTTTGGACTAGCGCACCGATTTGTCCAAGGGCTCCTGCGGCACTCCGGCCCGATTGGGACAATGGTGTCACGTTTGGTCCGCAAACCAACGGACTTGATACGCAGGACGAATGAGGGGGCAATGCGCTACGTTGTCCAGGACGTTCGATGGATACGTTTTAAAACCGCGCGCCGGCTTGAGTCGAAGACTGGCAGTCTTTTCTGTTGACAGAAAAAGGGCGGGTAGTGAGTGGTCGATTAAACCCGGGGAGACATCATGCGAGACACAATTATATTTCCTAGACTGGGAGAATAAACCAACAACCATGAGCGTAACCAGTCTATCTAATCTAATACACGCATCTGGGTTCTATTTCACCGCGAGTAACTCCAGTAGTATTCATCCTGTTGCCGCCTTGCAGTATATCATAGAAAGAGTTAGCAGCGGTTGAGGCCATATGTTCATTACGGCTCGTAGGTCTTGACGTATGCTTCCAATGAAAGTAGCGCATCGGTCTTCAAGTCCTTATCAATTACAAGACGTGAACGGGACCATCCAAAGCCGTACCTCTTTTGGCTCGGCCAATCTAATTTTGCAAAGCCAACCTGTTCTCGCGGCTCAGAGTGTACGCAATTTTCAGGAGTCGATCGCTTACCTTCATCGTCAGGGGAACGATTGACTAGGCCGGGTTCATCGTTGAGTCTTTCGTTCACCTCGACGATCTCTCCCGAGATGGGAGCATACTACGCACAACCATGAGTCTTCTCATTTTGGATAGAACGATCGACTTAAACGATATCCGAAGCAGCCTTGACACTTTCTACGGCACCAATGGTTTCTACGGGGTAAAAGTTTTGTTTCAGCCGCATTAATTCCCTTCGGCGCATGACCCTGAACGTGCGTTCGACACGAGGCTCACCTCCTCTATAAATTTTCGTCCCTACGGTGGGGAGGTCGACGAAAACGACGTCTCCGAGGCTTTTTTGAGCGTGGTCCGTGATGCCGATGGTACCCAAGCCCGTAACATCATCGAAAGCAACAGACTCGTGGTCCTCTGTGTATTTTTTCGCTGGTAAAAAAACTGCGTTACTTGATAACCTGGTGGAGACTGAACATCACGCACTGACGATGGTCCGGTGAGCGGGGAGACGGAAGACCGTCGGGGGATAGGGTCTTGTAGCTCGCAAAGGAAGTGAGATACGAGTGCGAGTGGCCTGGCGAACGGCGGAAAACATGTCAGAGTTGCTATTTGTTGCTATCTGCAGTGAACACGGTCGACGGGGGAAGAGGAGAAAAATGGCACGGGACAAGGTGTCGGGGGAGAGTGGGATTCGCCGTTATACGTATTTGGTCACTGACACCCGCACCGAGCCGATGGGTCAAACAGACAGCACCTCCAGGTCATCATCACGAAATTTCAATGAAGGTGGTATCGTGGTATCGTACACGGACTAGTTACCACGGTCGTAGCCTATCATCTGCGAAGCAAACGAGCCCGACGTGTCTGGTTTGCCCCACCCTTGGAGTCCGCCTTTCTGCGGCCAACCCTCCCAGAGTCGAGCCAGACAACGCTTGTCATCGACGTTGTCCTCCACGACCGCGTCCATCTGAATATTAGTCAGTGATGGGCAAAGCACAAATTTGCTTCGCCAACGCGAACTCGAACCGCGATTGGCTGCGGGCATCTGTATTTGCATTTGTTTGCCCCTCTTCCAAAGGAGGGACCGCCGCTTTGACCTGGCCCCATTGCCGACGACGACGACCATGGCAGAAAAGACGAATCCTAACATGCTCTTTGCAAACTTCAATCAGGACTACTCGTACGTCTCTAGTTTCATCCAGCCATGTTGCTTGCTTATTTCTTGTCCTAGATGCATATCGGTTGGCACTCGTAAAGGTTACAGCATCACCAACTGCGATCCATTCGGAAGAGTGTACACCATGAGTGCGTCCATATTCCATGTAATAGAATTCAAAGGTGAATGTTTTACCCTCAGACGATGGTGCACGCGGTATCGTGGAGATGCTCTTCTGTACCTCGCTCATCGCTCTCGTCGGTGCCGCAGATCAACCCCAGTCTAGTCCACGCAAACTGCAGATCGTGAACACCAAGGTAGGCTCGTTTATCTGACTTCAATCCGTTTCCATTTAACGTTCCCCCGTCCTAGCGTCAATCTATGATTTGCGAATTACTCTTTCCTTCATCCATTCTCGCAGTCAAGCTGAACCGTAAAACGCTTGTCATCGTCCTCGAAACCGAAATCTACATTTATGATATATCCAACATGCGTCTTTTACATGTCATCGAAACAGCGCCCAATCCTGATGGTAGGTGTTTTCCACTTGTGTCGATCCGCGCTCACCCGTTTCGCCTAGCAATATGTGCGCTCTCCCCAAATGCCGAGAACTCGTACCTCGCATACCCCTCGCCCATTCCATCACCCTCAACATCGGCCTCTACATCAACATCTCCTCCAAGCGCACCCCAGCAACCCGCCACTGGCGATGTCCTTCTATTTTCGACCACCACGCTAACGCTCACGAACATCATCCGCGCACACAAATCACCGCTCTCTGCGTTGGACATCTCTCCCTCAGGCACCCTCCTCGCAACGGCATCCGACAAGGGTACCGTTATTCGCGTGTGGAGTATCCCCAGCGCGGAGCGGCTGTGGCAGTTCCGAAGAGGCACCCGGGAGGCCAGGATCTACAGTATGTCGTTCAACGCCGTAGGAAGTTTACTGGCTGTCAGCTCTGCCCATGATACCGTCCACATTTTCAAGCTTGGTCCTCGGCAAGGCTCAGGAAGCAGCGCAGGCTCCAAGAAGGAGCGGCCCTCGAGTCCGATGGAGTCCGTGGATAGCAGGGACCCCGAAGACGGACGAACAGGCGACTATGATTCGTTCGTGGATGAGCGGAAGAAGAGCAATAACATGTCTGCGGTGATTCGACGGCGGTCGTTGCACCTGACCAAGTCGATTTCGTCGTCAGTCGGAGGGTATTTGCCGAACACACTCACGGAGATTTGGGAGCCGGCGCGCGATTTTGCATTCTTGAAGCTACCGACGAGCGGGGC
Source organism: Xanthoconium stramineum (assembly GCA_038090315.1). Taxonomy (NCBI): domain Eukaryota; kingdom Fungi; phylum Basidiomycota; class Agaricomycetes; order Boletales; family Boletaceae; genus Xanthoconium; species Xanthoconium stramineum. The sequence goes on along the minus strand of JBBPMO010000146.1, from coordinate 31,443 downwards.
ACGATGCGTAGTTGGGCTGAGCGGGTGAGTGATTCCGTATCCTCTAGTTCGTTACCATTGTCCTTTGCTCATTGCGGGATGGGATGTTTTCCCTCGGCCTGCAGCACGCTCCCGCAGGTGATGGTCATCTCCTCCGAGGGATACTTCTACGCTTACAACATCGACCTGGAGAATGGCGGAGAATGTACGTTGATGAGACAGTATAGTCTCGTCGACGCAGATCCGAGCGCAATGGACTGAGGCTGGAAAGGGTTGAGGTTTCCAGGGTTGTTTTGCGGTTGTGCGTTGTGCATATCTTTTTCCTCTCTGATGACTTTTTTTCTTTCGTTTTTACCCTCTCGATGTTGCTCTTACCACGTACACGTAGTTGGCACACGCAAAGCAATAAAGATTGCACGATGGTCGAGCGCTGCTTTGCGTGTCCGTATATCAATAATCCCTTCATGAAGTGTGACACCTCGATGAGAGCTGCTAGTGTTGCAATTTTCGCCACAACTTGAACGACTACTTATAGGTTGCGTCCGTTTTCTACTTGACGGGGGTGACCCATAGAAATCAAGAATCCCGCTGCGTTCAGCGAGGGCCCGATCTCTTGGAAGAGATACGTTGCACTAGCTAGACTGGCGGTGAGGGGGGCGAGGGGGCAGAGTGCGTACCACCTTTGGCCGATATGACCCGATAATTGGTTTCGAACTGGGGCTACAAGTGTCCACATCTACGCTGATCGCTTGCAAGGTCACCTTCCTCATCGAAGGGTACCATGTGCAAGACTGCGATACAACAGCGCGATAGAATTCATTCAAACAGTATACGCATGTCTGCCCGTGTGCCTTGAGGTAGTCAAGATATTCAAGCAAGGACTTTGGCGCGCCGTCACTTTCGTTAGTGATGGTGCCTAGAAAGTCCACAAGCTTCAAGCACTAAACCTAGCTGGCTAGAGTTGGCGCATATAGTGAGCTCCAAGGCTGCCAGAGCGGAGGAGACAGAACCACAACACACAGAATAATCATTTCAAGGGCATGCTTTGCGAGTGGCACCTATTCGATGGCCCTCCAAGCATCGTAGAACAACAGCCAACACCCCTGCTCGGATGTGGACTGTTGGGCTACGGCACGGGCGGGCATTGACGTTGGTGAGGTGAACAAGAAAGAACAGGGGTTCTTCCGCATTTATAAATCTTCTGTGCGCGTGGTTTGTTTGTGCTCATCGGCATCTCGGCCAAAGGCATTCACCAAATGTGGCTCGGAATCATCGACAGACTCGGAAACATTGGATGGGAAGCTCTGCCAATTCTGCGTAACGACTCGCGCAGATGGCTATTGATGGGCATGGTCGGTCACTGTAGGACACGAACGCAATCTTGGATCAGTCGCTCAATTTCACGTACAGGTGGTAGAAGCAGCGACGACGCTTGTCTATCTCACAGACATATTATCTTCAGACACCGACGCCCTCCCAAAGAGTCGTTGGATGACTCGCACTTGTATCCTACAGAGGGATAACAGTTAGAAACCATATTTAACGACAAGTACACCAACCACAAAGAATCTCCTGCTGCCAAGGCAAGAACCGCACTACGGGAGTTGCGTCTGTGCGCACTCGCCCTACATCTTGTGCCCTGGATCGTCGAAATTCCTCCCCACTCTCCACCCGTGGTTTCCACTCAGCTGACGTCGGGGTACTGTGTTTTCATGCGGAAAAGCTAGACGCGCTACTTTATCTTCTAGAAACGTACCTCACTCGCCGCAGCCGGAACAATAGTTGCTGAACAGTCATACCTATGCCGCAGAAGTATTACACAGGTTGCGATTCCTCTCGAGCCGTGCTATGCATCAGTAAGCCAGATAGACATCATGCATCCCGTTTGGTTCAAGGGCGGACCCATCTGAGCCAAGGAGCTGAGGTTCACGAAACAATAAAGCATGAAACGGTGCGTTACCAGTCGCTCAAGAAATGGCTTACTTACATGGCGCAGATGACATTGGCATCATGGTGTCCTGAGTAGTGATTCGTTGACACGTTAGATTTCCAAATGAACATCGAAGCCTACGCTGCCAACTTGAATATTCGTTCTGAACGCGCGACATTGAGGACGGTCAGGCATCACTACTAGTTAGCTCGCCTCTTTTCCTTTACTTGCTGGCTCACGACGTTGTGGTGATCGCACAAAGGCAAGCTACTCCTCTCCTCTCCTTCCGTGCCTCGCTGGCCCTTGTGTCTCTCCATAATTTATGGACAAGGTCTTGGACCTTGACTGAGACCTCGGTATTCAATTATACATAGACACCATCCTTGTATCCAGGTCCTCGCCGCTACCTCCCGATAAGGATTGCGCAGTTCACCCAAGGCGGCCTCTCAGATGGCCGCAACGGACTTCCACAACTGGAAAATATTTATCCCTACCTCGACCAGAATTGGTTGCAGTCTCCAGACAGGATACCTTACCCAGCAGGTCGTCAACACAACTGACCCTCGAAACGGGACAAGGACGAGGGGGGTACCACCTCGCCGGGTGGGTTGTGCCATCATACCCCGTATATGGCTTACCTGCGGACTCGGTTACGTATCCGAAATGCGAGGCCTGGAGGACGACCTGACGGGCATTATTCGTCACTGGTATTTGCAACCCCACGGCTCATACTGGCTCCGTGGAACATCTTCGACAGTCACTTCACGATGTAGAAGATATCAGAGCTCTTTTCAACGCCCTTTATGCAGATATTCTGCAAGCTGACGGTGTAGGTGATAGGTTACAGAAATTTGAGACGATCATTTGAGGGATTTCGCAGGTCATTTACGCTATGAGGGACTTTCTCTTGCACGCATAGGTAACAGACACTGTTACATTCCCATATATGCACCAGCGTGGCCAGTTTCTTTACCAAACCAGGCTGGATGGCCACTTTCGTAGTTGGCTAGACTTGTTTTATGTAAATGCACGCATGAGTCGAGGAGTCGCAGGGCGCGTTCCGGCATTCGTTCAAAATCATTCAAACTGCACAAGGAGACACATACGAGGCATAAATCCATTCCGAAGTGGATAACGGTGTTCCTCCCAGGATGGAATAGACTTTGGGCGCAGGATTTTATTTCCCTTTTTAGTCGTACTTTGGTGGTTTGCTTACTTGTGTTTGAAACAGAAGGCGCTGAGTAAGCTACATTCATTATCCAACTCTTCTTGTCCGCGTCTTGAACAACGACGACGACAACGTCGAACCACCCATTTTACTTCCCGCACTCCGCCTTCTTTTTTCTTCTTCTTCTTTTCCTCTCCCTTTGTAGCAAGACTCTACCAAAATGTCGGGTCGACCTACTGGAAAACCTGATCTTTCTGGCTACAACTACGGTGCCATCTCCTCCCTCGTCCTCACGGCTGATCGTTCTGCACTTCCACGACGGGACAAGGAGCCAGATGGCGCACCCACCTCTCTCTCCGGTCGAATCGACCCCAAGGAAATGGGCTCGCGCGTTCAACGAGCCGCTCCTAAAGACATCGAAAAGAAGAAGAAAAAAGCAGGGGACGCCGGCAGACAAGACGCCCTCGAAAAAGCCGCATCGACGAAGCGCCGCACAGAGGCTGGCTTTGGGTTTGCCGATATCATCGAGGCGACTCAGGATGTCGAGGGACTGACGTACCGACCGCGCACCGCAGAGACGCGGGAGGTGTACGAGTTCATGCTGTCCGCTGTACACCAAACTCTCGGAGACCAGGCTCAAGATATCATACGCAGCGCTACGGATACTGCCCTCGAGACTCTCAAAAACGAGAACTTGAAAGACTTTGACAAGAAAAAGGAGATCGAGGAAATATTGGGTGGGATCTCCAACGACACGTTCTCTCAACTGGTCGCGCTGTCGAAGAAGATTACTGACTATGGTGCCGAGGACGAGAAAGTGGTCGACCCCGACATGGAGCGGAAGGACGCGGAGATCGATGAAGAAATCGGTGTCGCTGTTGTCTTTGATGAGGAGGAAGAAGAGGAAGAAGAGGAGGAGGGCTACGAGATTCGGGACGAGTCAGACGAAGAAGAGGAGGGGGAGGGGGAGCAGGAAGCAAAAGAAGCAGGCGAGGGAGAAGAAGAGGACGGCGTCGACGAACTCGTTATTGGTGGGTCCTCCGCTGCTTCTCAAGCAGGGAAAGCCAAAGCAGACAAGGACGTCGTTTCTCCGCATGCCATCGATGGTTTCTGGGTACAGCGGCAGATATCTGAGGTCTACTCGGACCCAGTGACAGCAGCAGACAAAGCCGCCGCGGTGCTCTCCATCCTTGGTTCAGAGTCGGGTTTGCGCGACTGCGAAAACCAGTTGATGGAGCTGTTCGAGTACCAGAGCTTCCACGTCATCACGAAGTTCTTGAAGAACAGGGATGTCGTTGTATGGTGCACCAAGTTGATGCGGAGCGACGCAGATGAACGGGTGAACGTAGAGGTCGCAATGCGGGAGAAAGGTGTCGGATGGATTTTAAGGGAGCTGACAGGAGACAGACAGGCCAAGAAGACTCACGACGACGCGATGGATGTTGACGCCAAAGAGGCCACTCCAGCGGTGCCCAAGACAGCAACTCTCGCGCCTGGCTCTACGGTCCAACCGAAGGCGATGGTTGACCTCGAAAGTATGGCGTTCAGTCAGGGTGGCCATTTGATGTCGAATAAGAAATGCAAGCTCCCTGACGGGTCGTTCAAGCGTTCTCGAAAAGGTTTCGAGGAAATCCACGTCCCCGCGCCGAAGAAACATGCTGGCAACGAGGGTGAGCTTATTCCTGTCACCAAGTTGCCTGAGTGGGCGCGGGCTGCGTTCTCGGTTCCGAGGTTGAATCGGGTGCAGAGCAAGCTGTTCCCTCTTGCATTCGGCACAGACGAGCCACTATTGCTTTGCGCACCAACTGGGGCCGGAAAGGTGAGCTTAACGATCATTCTCTGGAGCCGTCTCTGATCGGATGCATCTAGACCAACGTCGCCATGTTGACCATCCTCAACGAACTAGCAAAATATAGGGACGAAGAAACTGGCGAGTTTGCGCTCGACCAATTCAAGATTGTGTACATTGCCCCTATGAAAGCCCTCGTACAAGAGATGGTCGGCAACTTTACCTCCCGTCTCACCTCCGCCTTTGGCGTCAAAGTCGGCGAGCTGACAGGCGATTCTCAAATGACGAAGCAGCAAATCACCGAGACGCAAATCATCGTGACCACCCCAGAAAAGTGGGATGTTATCACCCGCAAGAGCACGGACACCAGCTATACCAACCTTGTTCGTCTCATGATCATCGACGAAATTCACTTGTTGCACGACGAGCGCGGTCCTGTTTTGGAGAGCGTCGTCGCACGTACTATCCGGAGAATGGAGCAGACTGGCGACTACGTTCGGCTTGTCGGACTATCTGCAACATTACCCAACTACCAAGACGTGGCTACCTTCCTCCGCGTAGACGAGTCGAAGGGGCTCTTCTACTTTGACGCTTCCTACCGGCCATGTGGGCTTCAGCAGCAATTCATCGGTGTCACCGAAAAGAAGGCTATCAAGCGTTTCCAGGTCATGAATGAAGTCTGCTACGAGAAGCTGCTTGACCAAGCGGGAAAGAACCAAACCCTGGTCTTCGTCCATTCCCGCAAGGAAACTGCCAAGACGGCTCGGTTCATACGCGACATGGCTATCGAAAAGGAGACAATCACTCAGTTCGTTCGCCCCGACTCTGCTACGCGGGAGATCTTGACAGAGGAAGCGGGGAACGTCAAAGACAGCAATCTCAGGGACCTCCTTCCCTTCGGATTTGCAATCCATCATGCGGGTATGTCGCGGGAGGATAGGACCCTTGTGGAAGAGCTTTTCGCGGACGGTTCCGTACAAGTGTTAGTCTGCACAGCAACCCTAGCGTGGGGTGTTAACCTCCCCGCTCACACCGTCATCATCAAAGGGACGCAAATATACAACCCCGAGAAGGGACGGTGGGTAGAGCTTTCTTCTCAAGACGTTCTCCAGATGCTTGGACGTGCCGGACGGCCGCAATACGACACGTACGGCGAAGGAATCATCATCACTAATCATTCGGAGCTCCAGTATTACCTGTCGCTCATGAACCAGCAACTGCCTATCGAGTCGCAGTTTGTGTCCAAGTTGGCAGATAACTTGAACGCCGAGATCGTGCTTGGGACGGTCAGGAATCGCGACGAAGCGGTGCAGTGGCTAGGTTACACATACCTGTATGTGATTTCGTTTCACTCGTGCACTTTTTTTTCATTTTTAACTTGGGATGCCAGATACGTGCGTATGCTCAAGTCTCCGGGATTGTATGGCGTCGGCGTCGACTACCAGGAGGACGACGGCGGCCTGATTCAAAAACGTGCCGACATCGTTCATTCTGCTGCAGCCCTCCTCGAGAAATGTCACCTCATCAAGTATGAGCGTTCCTCGGGACGATTCCAGAGCACAGAACTTGGTCGCATTGCGTCACATTACTATGTAACCCACAACTCGATGGCGACATATAACCAGCACTTGCGGCCGACCATGTCGGCTCTGGAATTGTTTCGTGTGTTCGCGCTCTCCAACGAGTTCAAGCTGTTGCCCGTAAGTGATCCACACGTTTTGTAGGATTGGTTCGCTCATGGTGGTATCTCAAGGTGCGACAAGAGGAGAAGATTGAGCTCGCGAAGATGTTGGAGCGCGTACCCATTCCCGTCAAGGAGAGCGTCGACGAGCCTGCTGCTAAAATAAACGTGCTTCTACAAGCCTACATATCCCAGCTCAAACTCGAAGGTCTGTTCTCTTCGAGTTCACTCGCTGTCTTGTCGTTCATAATCGCATTTTCATTTAGGGTTCGCGTTGGTTGCAGACATGGTGTTCGTGCAGCAATCAGCCGGACGTATTCTACGTGCCATATTCGAAATCTGCCTCAAGCGAGGATGGGCTGTACCAGCCCGGGCATGTCTCGCGTTATGCAAGATGGTAGAACGACGGATGTAAGTTCAATCGTCTCTGTTTCGTCGTCCTTCCATGTCCGACTTATGTCATCAGGTGGGGTTCAATGACGCCACTTCGCCAGTTCAAGGGCGTGCCTCAGGAGGTGATCAGAAAGGCTGAGGGTAAACAATTCGTACGTCTACCTACCAAAGTGTTACCGAGAGATACTGATACTAGCGTTCGACCATCTAGCCCTGGTACCGATATTTCGACCTGAACCCGCCTGAACTTGGAGAGCTCATCGGCATTCCTAACGCCGGCCGCCTCGTTCACCGACTTGTTCATAACTTCCCTAAACTACAGTAGGTCTTCCCTTTTCTTTCCGTTGAGCGAGATCCTGACTGAAGTTGCCAGACTACAAGCTCAAGTACAACCTATTACCCGTTCCCTCCTGCGCATCGACTTGACCATTGTGCCCGACTTCCGCTGGGATGAAAAGGTCCACGGCGGCGCCGAGACGTTTTTCATCCTCGTCGAGGACGTCGACGGCGAGATCATCCTCTTCCACGACACCTTCGTCCTTCGTCAACGTTACGCGGAAGATGAACACAACGTCACCATTACCGTCCCGATGTTCGAACCCGTCCCTCCCAACTACTACATCTCAGTGGTATCGGACAGGTGGTTGCATGCAGAGACAAGACTACCCATCTCGTTCAAACACCTTATTCTCCCCGAAAAGTTCCCCCCTCCAACACCCCTCCTCGAGCTTCAACCTCTACCGATCTCTGCGTTGCACAACAAAGAATATGAGACGATCTACACCCGTACCATTCAAACGTTCAACAAAATCCAAACGCAAGTTTTCCAAGCGCTCTATACCTCTGACGAAAACGTGTTCGTCGGCGCTCCCACGGGAAGTGGCAAGACCATTTGCGCTGAATTCGCGTTGCTCAAACTATGGAATAAGAGGGACAACTCGAGAGCGGTTTGCATTGAACCGTACCAGGAAATGGTCGATCAGCGTGTTGAGGAGTGGAGCGTCAAATTTAAGAGTGTACAAGGTGGCAAGGAGATTGTGAGTCTGACAGGCGAGACGAGCGCGGACTTGCGTTTGTTGGAGAAGGGTGATGTCATTGTCTGTACGCCAGGCCAAGTGAGTGCCCAGTGATTCTTAAAAGCTCTTTGATAACTGACTGTTGATAGTGGGACGTCCTGTCGCGCAGATGGCGTCAAAGGAAGAATGTCCAGACGATCGCTTTGTTTATCGCTGACGAGGTTCAGCTCATCGGCGGGGAAATAGGACCGACATACGAAGTGATCATCTCGAGGACGCGGTACGTCTCTGCACAGACGGAGATAAAGACGCGTATCGTAGCTTGTGGCGTATCGCTTGCAAATGCCAGGGATCTCGGAGAGTGGATAGGCGCTCCATCGCACGCCATTTTCAACTTTTCGCCAAGGTAAGGCAGTCGGTCGTGTACTCTTGATCTATTCATCGCTCATGGCTCGTCCAGTTCGCGACCTCTTGATATGGATATCCACCTCCAGAGCTTTACTATTCCCCATTACCCTTCGTTGATGATCGCTATGTCTAAGCCAGCATACCTTGCGATATTGGAGTACGCTCAGTCCAAGCCCGTCATTGTATTCGTTTCATCGCGACGCCAGTGCCGCCTGACTGTGGACGATCTGCTACTGCACTGCACTGCTGACAACAACCCCGACCGGTTTCTGACAGTTCGCAAGTCGGACGAGGAAACGCAAAGGGCCTTTGGCGATAATCTTGACTACGTTAGTGATAAGGGCCTTGCGGAGTGTTTGAAGCATGGTATCGGGTATTACCACGAGGCCCTGAGTAAACACGACAAAAAGACCGTGCAATCTATGTTCGAGGCCGGTGCAATCCAGGTTTTGGTGGCTTCTAAAGTACGTTTTGTTTCCTTGGCCGTTTGGAAGGGATTTGACTGAACACTATTGGATAGGACACGGCGTGGAGTCTGCCGGTGGCGAGCTACATGGTCATCATCATGGGCGTGCAGTTCTTCGAGGGCAAGGAACACCGATACGTGGATTACCCTGTCATGGACGTGCTGCAGATGATGGGCAGAGCATGTCGTCCCAGGGCGGACGAGCGCAGTCGGTGCGTACTCATGTGTCAGCAGACGCGCAAGGATTTCTACAAGAAGTTCCTGTCGGAGGGGTTGCCGATCGAGTCGCATTTGCCGACACACCTTCTGCATGACTATTTCTTGGCGGAGATTGCAGTGAAGACGATCGAGAACAAGCAAGATGCCATGGCGAGTACCACGTTCGCAATTGTTTTGCAAGGGTCGCTGACGAAGGGTTTATCATAGGACATTCTGACGTGGTCGTACTTTTATCGCCGAATGACGCAGAACCCGAACTACTACAATCTGCACAATGTCAGCCATCAGGCGTTGTCCGATCATCTCTCCGAGCTGGTGGAGAACACGTTGCAAGATCTCGTAAACTCGAAATGTATCGCGATTGGTGGGTTCTATACATTGCGTGGCTAGCTATCTAGTTGTTCAATGGCTCTACAGAGGACGAAATGGACGCCACTGCGCTCAACCTCGGCATGATAGCAGCCTACTATAACATCTCTTGTAAGTGGTGGTTTACGTTCTCTGGAACACGTCGCTGACTTGTGTCCATAGATGTCACTGTCGAGGTCTATACGTTGTCGCTGAAAGAGCGCACAAAACTAAAAGGCCTGCTCGAGGTCGTCTCGTCATCTGCAGAATTCGAAACGATCCCGATTCGCCGCCACGAGGACGTCATCCTTCGACGCATTTACGACCGTCTACCTGTCAAGCTTGAGCGGGCAGATTTCGAGGCACCGCACTTCAAGACGTTCCTCCTCCTGCAAGCCCACTTTTCACGTCTTCAACTGCCGCCCGATCTTGCGTCCGACCAATCGTTGGTGCTCGAGAAGGTATTGAACCTCCTTTCGGCTTGTGTGGATGTCATGTCTTCCAATGCATGGTTGAACGCACTCGGGGCTATGGATCTGTCACAGATGTGCGTGCAAGCAATGTGGGAGACGGATTCACCGTTAAAACAGATACCGCATTTCGAACCCGAGGTACGCCTCCTCATCGTTTTCATCGCGTGGGGCTAATGACTTGCCTAGGTTATCAAACGATGCAAGGAAGCAGGCGTCGAGTCTGTCTACGACATAATGGAAATGGAAGACAACAAACGAAACAAGCTGCTACAGATGGACATCGGAAAAATGTACGTTGTGGGATCCATGGGCTTCGTTTATCTTGCATGCTCATTCTTCTTTGACAGGCGGGACGTGGCCAAGTTCGTCAACGCGTACCCGACCCTCGATGTGTCATACGAGCTTGCCAAGGGGGAGTACACTGCCAGCACGCCCATTCCCATCAAGGTCGTGCTATCTCGGGACGCCGACGAAGAGGATCCCGACGACCAGACCGTCGTTGCCCCTTTCTACCCCGTCAAAAAGATGGCGAACTGGTGGCTCGTCATCGGTGAACCAAGTACGCGGCAGCTACACGTCATCAAACGTGTCACCATTAGCAAGAGTCTGGCCGTCAAACTCGAGTTCACGTTACCCAAGGGTACGCACTCGCTCAAGTTGTACGTGATCTGTGATTCGTACATTGGTGCGGATCATGATGTGGGTCTGGATCCAATCGAAGTTGCCGAGGGAGAGGAGAGCGATAGCGATGAGGACGAAGATGAGAGTGGGGATGATGCGATGGAGGAGTAAGGTCGATGACTAGACGCTCGTTATTTCTCTGCGTGTCGACGTGGTGTTTGTCTTCTATGTCTGTAACCGTAACATGTGTTTGTTGCCGCAGCCCACAACATGTTCAAGTGGAGACAAGGCGGTCTAGATACACAGCAAGTTGCCATAAACGACTTCAGAAGCACCGGATCCTGTGGTGATCGCATAACTCTAAGGGATGACCGTATAAGAAGCCTCGTTGCAAGCACGATGCTCTTTCAACTCGCCCACCATGAGCTCCTCAAGCCAGTCTGCTTCAGCTCGTAATCGTAAGTCGGCACCGTGCCGTTTTTACAATCAGGGTTACTGTCGCTTCGGTGAGAAATGCAAGTTCAGCCACGACGCAGTGGATGTAGTACAGGTAAACTCGCTCTCGTTCTCTCCATAAGCACCGAGAATTGATCTTCACGCCATTCGAACTCCAGCCTCCTACTGGAAAGGATGCGTCCCCTTTCTCAGACCCGTTGGGTCCTCTTTCCCACGATACCTCTGATACTCGCCCCAGACCCAAGCATGGGGAGACACCTTGCCGGGCTTGGAAGGCTGGGACCTGTACCAGAGGGTCCAAGTGCTGGTTCAGTCACGACGTTGATGTACGTTTCTTGTTTCTAGTAATGACGGTCAATGAGACATGGGGCGCAGAAACCAGGACTCGAATCCCACAGACCGCACAAACAGAAACCCACTACCACGTCGCGTCAGGTGCCGCTCTTAGCGGAGGAACGTTCTTCTATCGTAGAATCGCTACGTGCAGAGCCTAATCAGCTGCATGCCGAGCATGCGCGAGCGCGGGAGGCCGAAGCTGCTGCTCGTGAGCGTGCAAACGAGGAAGCGGCCAAAACGATCAGCCAGGTCGTGTTTGGCTCTATCGTGACGTACAGCGCGGGGCTCGACGTTCCCAATCTCGTCACAGGTTTCGAGACATGCACGTTACGCATCGGGAATCTTCCTTTCGATGCAAAGGAAGATGAAATCCATACCTTAGTCAGAAGCCAGGCCTTGGGCGCCAATCATTTCCACTTGGAAACCAAGAGAAAGGATCGCAGGCTCGAGGCACACATTGTCGCAGACGTTGCCACCGGACGAGCACTTGCCGCGGCTCTCGACGGCGTCATATTCCACGAGGAAATCCTGGACGTTGAAATGTCCACTACTAACTCCCTGGGGGACATGAACGCTTTGACCGCCCATAATTCCGAGATCTTGACGATATCCTGGCGCGCTCCCTCTGCGCGCTACGTCGCAGAGTATATCGATGTTGCTACAGCTAATGCCAAGGTTAAAGAACTTGACCGCCTCATTTATGATGGTCGTCGCATCAAGGTTGAGATGAATACTCAGCCCCGTGGTCGCTTCGTGCCCAACTTGCGACTTAACGCAATCAAGATCAACAACCTTCCCCCCTCTGTTACCGATATGGACGTCATCCGTTTTACGGGCGCTACATCTGTCAAGCGATTGCCCGTTGGTGTTTTTGGCATTACGTGCAGTGTTGAGCAAATTTCTAGGTCCATTCGAGTCGATGTCGAGAGAGCTGTTCCAAGAGGACTCAGGAAATTTGACGAACCTCCAAGTACCTGTACCATGGAAGGCGTCGTTTTTGCGCGCGCTCACTTCTCCACGTGGGATGAAGCCCACACAGCCCATACCTTTCTATCGGATAGACGATATGGCAACCAGCCAATTTGGCTTCGACTCCCCGACCCTATGCACTTCACGCTTACCATTCCTGCAGAACAGTACAAGGCCCAAAAGGCGCAATGGGATTCCCTTTCCAGTTCCATCAAGGATAAGAAAGCTTGCACACTCCATGTGCGCGACACTGGGAACGTTGTTCATGTTCGGCTTTCCGGATCAGTCAAGGAAGCGACGGGTGCCCTGAAGGTGCGGGTCGAGAATCTGGCCAGGGGAGATAAGGTGGAGGGTTGGCATCGGTCGTTGGGAATTTCCGGAAATCCATTCTTCTCCCGCGTCCACTCAGAGACTGGCGCGTACTTGCGCGCCGATTGGAAAGGGCAATCGTTGAAGGTCTACGGAACGCCGAGAGCTGTCGATCAGGCCCGCGAGATGATCAAGAGCGAGCTCGACAGGCTTGCCTCTCTAGACTACACTGTTACCATCGCACGGCATTCTGTGGGCTTCTTTGTCAGAGAGGGGATCCAACAGTTGAAGGAAACGCTTGGAGAGGACAATGTCAGGTTCACAGCGTCCTCCAGAAAAATAACTGTTTCAGGTGGCGAAGAAGCACGGCACGCTCTAGATCGTCTGATGAACCTCTCTCGTAAAGGCAGCTCTGCCCTCCCCGATGCATCGCAGGGCACCCAGATTTGTCCAATTTGCTATGACAGCGTCTCTTCTCCGCACCAGCTAGGCTGCGGTCATAAGTACTGTGTCGCCTGTCTCCGCCATTTCATTTCATCAGCACTCGAATCAGACCAGCTCCCTCTCACTTGCCTTGGAGATGAAGCTCGGTGTCGCGTCCCAGTCGCCATCCCTACCATCCAACAGTTCCTACCCCCAGCGTCGTTCAATCGGCTTCTGGAAGCCGCATTCGACGCGTATACCGCAAAACACCCTGAAGAGTTCAAGCATTGCAAGACACCGGACTGTACGCAAATCTATCGCGCTGTCCGAGCTGGTGCGGCTCCCCAGACGCTTCACTGCCCGTCCTGTTTCTCTGCTGTGTGCAACGGATGTCATGAAGACGCACACGGCGATCTGTCCTGTGCTGAGAGCAAGGCGAGACGAGACCCTGCAGAACAAGAGCGCCTGAACGACGCCTGGATCGCCTCGCAAAACGGACGCGTGAAGAAATGTCCACAGTGCAGCGTGCCGATCGAGAAACTGGAGGGGTGTAACCACATGACGTGCCGGTATGTAACGTTCTCATTCAGTTCGGCCTGACTGAGTCATCGGCATTCTGGTCAACAGGTGCGGTGCACACATCTGCTGGCGGTGCATGGGGATCTTTACCGCCGAGACGATCTACACTCACATGAACACCGCCCATGGGACGATCCATGGCGATGCGCCAGCGGCTCCAGGGCCACTGCCCTACATTGGCTTTGCGATTGATATCGAAGAGCAACGAGTGCTTCTTCGACAGGCGGAGGCGCGCCGCGCTAATGCGTTGCATGACGCGCACTTGCCGTGGTACTACGATTACGCAGAACGTGCGCGCGAGGAAGAGCGAGAGAGGACGGAGCGACTGAGGCTGCAGCGCCAGAGAGAAATGGAGGAGCGGGAGAGACGTCTCCGAGAACAGCGTCTACTCCGAGAGGCAGAACAGAGACGCAGAGAACGAGAGCGACAAGAGGGTGGGGGCTGGGGTTGTACGATTATGTAGGGCTCTGACGGCTTTAAAAGGATGGGTACGGGCCGACGGCCTTGTTTGTATTTCTCATGATCAATCGACAGTCGAACTGACTACAAGAGTCCACGGCTGTGCTGTCTTACTTGGGTCGAAGGCAACCAATATTGTTAGTGAAGCTTGGAAGTCTAACATTATCCTTGACGACTACGGAGCGTCTTTGAACTCCGGTCTCGCGTGCACCCGGAACACTTGAGTCAGATTCCAATCTGACTCGTTCCCAACATTTCGACCTCTTGTGCACTGCAACTTTTTCAGTACATATGCCCCACCTTGCTGAGGCGACTATTTGTCCTCTTTGACGTGTTTCGTTTCTACGGGATACACGCTACGATGTCCGGATCCCATTTCAACCCCCAAGACTCGCAGCTGATCGCCGATCTGCATCGCGTCTCGCAAAAGTCGCCCAAACTCATTCGATCGACGGTGTATGCAGCACCATCGGACACTTCTGTCGACCTTCGGAGCTGGAAGATGAACGAGTTCAAGTACTACGACGTACCGTCGCCGTTCCCGACGCTTGCCCGAGGTCTGTTTTCGAGAGAGTTGAAGAAGGAGGCGGGTAGCGATCAGCCTCGGTATCAGATCGTCGCACGCGGGTATGACAAGTTCTTCAACATAGGGGAGGTACCCTGGACAGACGTGCGTTCATAGTTCTCTCTGGTTGTGAGCAAAACGGATCTAATCTGATCTCCTTTGCCGTTGTACGCGACAGTGGTCGTCTTTGGAGGCGCACACGGGTCCACAGTACACGTTGTCCGTGAAGTCGAACGGCTGTATCATATTTATCGCTGCCATCTCGTCCTCCAAGTTGATCGTCACGTCCAAACATGCCCTAGGAGAGATGGATGGAGTTTTGGAGACACACTCACAAGCTGGGCACAGATGGCTCATATCTCACCTCACGTCGAAGGGGAAAACCGAGGAGCAACTCGCATCTGTGCTTTGGGAGGACAACTGGACGGCGGTAGCAGAGGTATGTTTTTACCTCGACGTCACTTGCGGGCGCAAACTAACAGTGGCTCCTTCTCGGAAGCTTTGCGACGACGACTTTGAAGAGCATGTACTGGCATATCCCCCAGAACAGTCTGGCCTTTATCTGCACGGTATCAACGAAAATCGCAAGGAATTCCGCACCCTTCCCACGGATATCGTTGACACATTCGCAGACGAATGGGGCTTCCTGAAAACTAGAACCCTCGTATACGCCACACTCGCCGAAGTGAAGGAATTCACTGACGAGATCGCAGAGACGGGCCAGTGGAACGGAGAGCCGCTGGAAGGATTTGTTGTCCGCACAAACATTGTCGACCCGAAACATGGTACAACATTTCATGATAAGCGGCCGCCGTATCCAACCGGTTCGTCGTTCTTCTTCAAGGTTAAATTTGACGAGCCCTATATGATGTATCGTGACTGGCGCGAAATCACAAAATCGCTTTTGTCCACGAAGGGCTCGCTTGACGACGCCAAACTCCCCCAGTCCAAGATGAAGCGCAAGGAAACGCAGGTTTACCTCAAGTGGGTAAAGAACGAGATTCAGAGGGACCGGAGCGCGTTTCAAGGGTATGCAGAGGGGAAAGGCATCATTGCCACCAGGGAACGGTTTCTAAGGTGGCTAGGCTCCGAGCAAGGAGAAACGGACCTATTGCATCTTGAGGAGTCCAACCAGGACGCTAAGGAGTTTGGTAAGACCATCATCGTGCCTGTTGCTATTCCAGGTTGTGGTGAGTTGATCCCCTTTCTTTCCGATTGTGCCTGAGCTAATGTCTCTGGGCTCTAGGCAAGACATCGGTCTCTGTCGCACTCGTTCATCTCTTTAAGTTCGGACATACCCAAAGCGATGACATCCAGGGGAAGAAGGCTCCCTTTATCAAAAATGCTATCAGCCTTCTCCAACAACACGATGTTGTTATCGCTGATAAGTGTGTCTATGATTCCAAGTCTTGGAGTGTCCGCCTACAATTTCCGTGCAGAAATAATCATCAACGTCAACATCGTGAAGCGCTACGTGAAGCTGTTGCAAAAACCAGGCCGCCAGTTCGTCTCCTCGCGCTTAATTGGGCCTTGGACAAGCCCCGAGCAACGATACTTCGGGTGTGTGGTGACCGCGTCCTTGATCGCGGCGATAAACATCAGACATTACGAGCTGACAAACTCGGAAAATCGCATGAAGACATCATTTGGCGATTCGCACACCAGACAGAAGGGCTAGCCCTTTCCGAAGTCGACGCTAGCGTTGAAATGGACATCGAGGAGCCACTCGAAGCGGCGGTGGCTCGTGCGGTCGATGGGTGCGTCAGGATCCTAGGACTGGAGCGACCCAGCCAGGAACAGATCGACGAGGCTGTTGCAGTCGCAAAAGAATACGCGCCAACAACGAAGCAAGGGACAGATAAGAACGAGAAGAAGGCCAAAGGGTCTACACCACCACGATATTTTGGGATATTGCCCGAAGTGGACTGTGAATCGATCATTGCACCCCTGATGAAGGAAGAACAGGAGGTACCATACGACGGCAAGACGTTTTGGCGCAAGTTGGTCAGCGACGGGCGGATTGCGGAGCAGCCTCACATCACCATCGTTCACAAGGCTGAGCTTCCCGAGGCGGGTGACCTCTGGGGACGATGCGCAGTGCTTGTCCAATTGCGGGCACCGCCAATATTCTCGTTTACCCTCGGACACCTCGTCTGGAACGACAGAGTTATGGCGCTGACCGTCGAAGACTTGGAGCTGGCTGATGAACCCGAGAACGATGCTGATCTGGGACAGGAGAAGCATGAGTTCGTCTCACAGTTGCCCGCTGATGTTCGAGACAGCCTACATATCACCGTCGGGACTCTCAACGGGGACGTTTTACCATACGAAGCAAAAGGTCTCGTGGGCATGTGGCGGCAAGGAAAGCGGACTGGCATTGGTTCGTTGGTGCTGGAAGGGTTGTCTGCCAAGGGCAGGATCAAGGGATTGATATCTTGATACCAATATCAGGAATGCATCACCATTTATCATAGTTGAACCTACATAACAGAATCTATACCTTCATCGAGCACAATTACATAAAGGCGCAGCCAATCCCCGCCTGCAGAACTCAGCTTTGCGCACACGTGACTGTGCTGTGCCGATTAGGGAGCATTCCACATCTTCCCTTACGGCCGCATTGGGGGCTAGCACATATCTGCTGTGTGGTATGCAAGGGCGCATGTGCTGAAAGACCGGATCATGGAGGACTACTACTGCGAGTAAACAAGACTGCTCACCGTCACTCCAAATGTTCCATTCACATAACTCGTCGGACCGATTGGCCGCCGAAAAACCAGCTTGGTCGAAGACAACTTGTTCTTCATTCAGACACAGTAATCATGCAACCAATCTGTTGCCCTCACTTGATGGTTGGCGGGACCCTGACCCGTACTCATGTCCCATGTTTCAGTCTGGTCGCATCTGTAGTATACTCTCACAGGGAGCCGAGGTAGGAACTGACCGAACTGAAGCAAGTTGGTTCCCTCGTGGACGCTGGACCCTAGAAATCCAAGACTTAAAACGTTGACTGCTCGTCGGGTCTAGCGTTCCGCAGGAGCAGGTCACGCTTCAGTAGATGTGTTTCAGATGACGTTCGATTTATTCGAATGAATTGTGAAGTAAGACACGCCAAGGTACTTCAGTGCCCTCGGATTTCATATGATGGAGATGAGATGAAGGGTTGAAACATCGAGGTACCTCGGTGAATTCCATTTTGCATGAAACAAGCAATTTTACAAATCGGATGAGCGGTTGGCCATGCAGCAACTTCCTCAACCGCTCCCCCCGAGTCGGAGTCGGAGTCTTAGTGTTGTAACGGTCCAGTCCCGAGGCCTAAACACCGGTTCGAATGGGACCTTCCACGAACCGAACGCAAGGGGGCCGGACACTATTGATTCTCTAAAGCAGCAGCTGACAGACCATGGATTAGTATTACATACTATGGAATACCTTGCATAGGCGTCACGCTGATCAATTATCCGGGGTTTCAGGGAACGGTTACGCCCACATAAAGAACCAAGCATCAAGTTCGAGATGGTGTGACAGGGGTACGACTAGACCAGGAAATGGCCAATGAAACATGGTAACATGTCAGAACGCGTCGGGAAACGTTCGGAGCAAGAGAGGGTCAGCAGAACTCACCTGGAGGTCCGAGATATGTCAGATGAGCTGGATGACGAAATGGCTGTACAAGGCATGATATGGAATGACCAAGAAAATCATGTGGCCGTCAAGAATGAAACTCACCAGTGAGACGATCGTGTCGAATCGAAGAATTCAGCCAGGAGGTTGAGAGGAGGCATTAGGAGCACTGTCACGTCCGAGTCCCTGTACGGTCACACCTCACGAAGCCTAAGTGCCACTTCTGTACCGGAATTATGATGTACCAGAATCGAACTTGAACCTGTCCTATAAGAAGCAAGAAAATGGCCGCGCCTTTGACCCTCATTTATTTCTTCCTCCCCTTTCCTATTAAACCGATATCATGAAGGACCTGCCAATCGAACTTGTCGGTGCAGTAATCCAGAACGTAACCTCTTCTTCTGACCTCCTCTCATTGCGATCCGTCGACGCTGCATGCCATCGCATTGTTACACCCCACGCATTTCGCAAGATACACATCCGTAATAGTATACAAAGCGCACAGAATTGTCAAAATATCCTTGCATCCTCCTTTCTCTCCACCCATGTATGCGAGGTCGCCTACGATACGCGCGATCATGCACGATTTTGTCTTCTTCCCGCTGGGGCTCAGGGTAATCTTCTTAGTTGGTTTCTTTTCTCAAATAACTGATATCGTCCCTAGGCGACTGTGACGAGCTCGAGATCGCAGAACTTGAAGATGTTCTCACGGAAACCTTTTGTTCCCTTCCAGGTTTCAAGAACCTGGAGTGCGTCGTTCTCAA
Source organism: Xanthoconium stramineum (assembly GCA_038090315.1). Taxonomy (NCBI): domain Eukaryota; kingdom Fungi; phylum Basidiomycota; class Agaricomycetes; order Boletales; family Boletaceae; genus Xanthoconium; species Xanthoconium stramineum. The sequence goes on along the minus strand of JBBPMO010000146.1, from coordinate 12,468 downwards.
TTTCTGGCCCTCATTCCGTTCCCAGCATGGCACGGAAATCGAGGAGCACCCATTTTGGTTCACAAATCGTCAGATCACCCTTCTGCACGCGGTTCATCATGCGGTTAAGTCATCTTCCATCCGCTCCCTCACGATGAAAAACGTCATCCTGATGTCGCCAGCCTGTTACGACCTTTTTTCATCCATGACGAACTCTCCCTTGCATCACTTCTCCATGTCCGTAGTCGCGAACTCGGAGCTGGGTGCCTGGTCGGGTTCAAAGGCTCTCAACGGTCCACTCAGCTCGTTGCTCCCACCTTCGAACGCCAACCTGAAATCACTTGTCTTACGGAGCACCCAAGGTCCCTATCATAGTTTCAGTACACGGCTTCGTTCCTACAACTATCCCTCACTCGAGACACTCATTCTTGAGAATATCGTCTTCGACCCTACTCCCTCTGTCGATGGCATTGAGGAGTTTATCATTCGTCACAAGGCGAGCCTGCGCCATCTGGAGCTCCGCTTGTGTGCTAGCTATGTGCCTAGCCTATCAACCCCTATCAGGAGATGGTCCACGATTTGGAAACGCTTTGAAGAAGAGCTTGTCTCTCTCAGGGAGATAGTAGTGGGCGATGCCTACCAGGGATATGCGTTACTCGATGGTACTAGCGGGTATATCCCGCACCCATCGCTTCCAATGACTCCAGCTGCCCAAGAGGATAAGAAACTTTACTTGCAATTTGCCAACCGTGTGAACCTCCAATCACTTCTCAACCCAACTTCTCCTTGAATGTGTTCTTTTCCGTTCTTACTCCCCTGTCACACTTCTTTGTGTCGCGATGGACTGCCGCATACGTTTATTCTATTATAGAGTACCGTTACTGCCCATGTGGCAGTTCTTCATGCACTCCGTTCAAGTTTTCCACTCGGCCATTTTTTTCTCCTTGAACGATGCAATGCTAATGCCAAAATGTCCAAAGACAGCACATGCCTCCGAAAATTGAAAGACGGTTGGTGGTAAGCTGGTTGCGCCGGAACTCGATTTCCTCCTACGCCGAATAGCCCTCGTGGTGTCTACTTAAGTGAAATCGGGACGCCGGGACTCATAAACGCTGCCATGTTCCTAACTAGTAGCCGCATCAAGTCCATCGAAAAGGACAACGACAGATATAGTCGTTCGTGGGACGAAACGCAGATGCTTGGTTGCGAGAGGTGATCTCCTCCGTAGTCGCTTCGTGCGTAGTGGTTAGTCAAAGTCTTGTGACTTCGGAAGATATGGTGCCATTCTGGGTTATCTTACACGTTCTGACGAGAAGAACACCTGCCACCCGGGCCATTCAGTCTAGTGAGTAATGGGTGATTACGAAGGTCAGTGTTTCAAGAAAGCGAAAGGCTCCTCTCAAGAGTAAACACGCCGACAAAACTGTGGACGCTGCAGTTGTAATCATGGCTTTGAAACGGCAGCTTGAATTGGAAGGCTGTACTTATGTCGAGAAACAAACATGCGGTGCGCGCCGCGATTGGTCGAAGTCACGTGATAACACGTAACAAACCTCAACAGGGGTATGTGTATTGGCCGCAGAACGTATGTTGTTATCTAGGGAAAGTTGGCTTCTTTTGAACTTGTAAAATTTCCTCAGCCTTCGCACGGGTTCCAATTGGCTGAGCGCAGCATTGTGAGAACGAAGGACGGATATCAGGAAACCAAAGGTGTACCAAATTCATTCGCACATATCAGTAGGTTTCGACATTTCAAGGGAACTACAAATCCGAGGACAGTTCTCATCGCCAAATGGACAAGGTGTTCTGAAATCGACGAGGAGCGGTAGTGCACGAACCGTCCCCACCCCATTTCTCTTCTTTTGGTGGGGTAAAGAGACCCTTTTGTAGGTCTTGAATGACCAAGTAGGCATTGATGAGCTGGGTGCCGAGGAGAAGGAAGAATATTGTTAACCTTCCAGGAGATTCGTTTGGGCATACGAATCGACGGTGAGGTGGGCCTAATGGCAGTACGCAAACTTGACAAAGCCACTAATCAATATCCGTCCTATGCCACAAACAAGCATCATGAGTGGTTCATTAGATTGAAAATGACGTTCTCGTAAGCGAACAACAGAATACATACAACGACAAGAAAGCACGTCCAGTCACAGCGATTCAACGATCAAAACAAAACTCAGCTTCCCGCTCATCTCGATCGGCTGTGCCTTGAGCAACACTCTGATCTTGCGCCGCTCGAACGCGCACTGGTTCCATATCTGGATGAGCGCACGGACCTCTTCTATTGGACACCTAGCGAAGTGTCTATCGTAGACTCCCCCGAGGACCCGCGAAGGAAAGACGCGGTGGGCGATCAACGGTGCGATGGGCACGCGCATTCCGACGGCACTGAGACCATCGCACGAGAGACGCGCTGCGACACCGAGGTCTTCAAGGAACCGGACCCAGTCTGAGCGGGTGATACCGTGTCTCTCGAGTATGTTATGCGGATAGAGTATGCGAAAGCCATCTGCGAGCTTATCGCTGACTGCAGGAATGCGAAAGGGGGGGAAGTTGTAGGACCGGATGCGCAGCGGGGAGGGTACGGAGAAGCAAGGTGGGGGTGGATCGAGAGGCCGCCTAGATAGCGACGATGGAGACGATTGGGACGAGAGATCTTCAAAGTGGGGTTCCCATGGTGGAGGATTGTCGAATGAGGGTGGTTCGTGATGAGACTCGGATGATATAAACACATCAGTTATTGTTGGATGCTGCTCCAATGAGAACTTGTTATACGAATCATGTGCCATGTCTGCGAGCAAAACGCTCAGGCGGCCGCAAAGACGAGATGGTGGTATATACATACCTGGTGTATGTACATGACGGTGGAAGGCAAAAGTTGACACGTGCTGAGTGTGGCTATTTAGCGTTGCCATAAGCGCTTTGGTAGATTCTCCACTCCAAACTTTTTCTTCCGACGAGCACGACGACGACGACACTCAGGGCAGGGCAGCGACGATGCGTCCTCTTACGCTTCATGTCTCTGCTCTCAGCGACGCCGAATACGATCTCTACACTGCATCGCTCAACGATCTCGCCACAGACTCCGCCGACGCCAACACTAAACCTCACGTCCACGACGATGCTCACTATGAGCGGACGTCTGTCGGCGTACGCGAAGTACGAGCTTGGCTTCACGGCAGATACTCTGACCTCGCCGTGTCCGACATTGATACTGTCAGTTCTTGCGATACACCATCCCAATGACTCATACTCATACCTCTTCAGATCCTCAAACTATTTCGTCCCAACATGCTACCTTCAGACACGCTTACAGGCGGCCAATTCTTTGCTGCGCTTCGACTCGTTTTACACGCCGGGTCGGGGAAGGGGATTGACCGGACACTCGCGTTCGTTCAGGGTGAGTAGCTCTGCCTCGACCACGACGCTCCTTCTTCGTCTTCTACATGTGCACAACACGGCTTGCTTATCACAACCCTACATAGCGTCTCCGGGATTAGTTAAAGCTCCAGACGCTCCGCAACCACTCTCCCCTCCTAAACGAGCCACCCCAGCACCACCATCACACCCCGACCGCCAGAAACCACCCCCGCTCGCTACCTCGTCTACAGAGACGAACCCATTCACGCGCAGATCGATAGAACATGGCACACCACCCGTGCAACCAGCAGATCCCGAACGCCTTCCTCCGCAGCGTACCAACAAAATTAGTCAAAACCCGTTCCTTGCTCGTGACCACGGTGCAGACAAGGTTGTACCATCCCTGAATGTGTCGAGCCAAGGTAAACTCCCCCCGCTACCTCCTCGCAAGCCCATGGTGCTGGCGGGCCCACCCCGTCGACCCTCGGAGACCCTCCCGGCACCGATCGCGTCAACGGCGAATCTCATAACGCCTTCCGGTCCCCCTCTGATTCCTGTCAAACCAACCCATGTGATGAGCCCTCTCATGAAACAGTCGCTTGAAGCAAGTAAACACGCGCAGTCGATGAAACGTGCCGAAGAGCAACTCGATCGAGAACGTGTCCTTCAAGTTCTCAAAACTACCTCATCCAGTTCCTCCGCCAGCAATAACTCCCCCAGCGCACGCACGCGCAGCCTCAGCCCCTCCAAACAGCTCCAAAAACAGCTGAACGGCCACGTTTCTGGCTCTGCATCTGGAGGATCAGACGATGCGACATGCGTTCCGCCTTTGCCACGGCGACGAAAACCAAGTCTACCCTTGTCGACGTCGAGCTCAGCGTTGTCGCTAGAACAGGTGGCAAGTGCGACACTTGCATCATCGACGGTTGCGTCGTCTAGACCGCCGCTACCCAGCCGACACGTTCCCGCGCTTAGCGTGTCAACCACGACACATTTCGACCACTCTAACCCGCCAGCTATCACTGCCAGCTCAGGGTCAACACGGCCCCCGACCCACCCACACCGCCGACCATCCACGTCAACAGAACCCACAGTGAACGACTCGCAGCCAACCACCCCTTCCTCACCCCGCGTTTCACGTTCCAGATCCGTCACGTCCTCGTCCTCTGCACCCCTTCCCCCTCCACCTCCCCGACGGAAACGTCCAGAGAGCATGCAGCTGACGCCAACGTCGGACGCGGGTGAGCTCCCCTCTTTCCCCGTCCCATCCCCGCACGCCCAAATGCACGGACGGACAGGCTCTTTCCGGGGCCTCTCTCGCCACCTTTCGCTTACACGCGGTCGGGAGCGCGAACCCTCGGACTCGTCGCCCATTGCCAACATCCAGAAGACGCTGACCAACTTCCAGCTCAAAGCGCAGCCGAAACTCGATGCCGTTCGTTACAAGGCGGAGGCGGGGTTCAGCAAGCGGGGGTATGTGCATCATACGCAGTTGAGCGGGACCCGGTGGCGCGAAGAGGGCGAAGAGGGGTTGATGGCAGACGCGCGATGGGCTGCTACCAACGTCAATCGGGATCTGGACTCTGAGCCGTCGACGGACGACGAACCGAGTTCGGGCGACGAACAGGGCGCGCGGAGGACGACCAAGACAACGACGAGCGTCGCTCCATATCACGATTTCTTGACGGAATCCGACAATCTGAAGTTACCCATGGGAGAGGGGTGGAAACCATTGTGATATTACACGGACAGATGGACAGGTTCAGCGTGGTCGATCATAGAAAGCGAGTAAACAACAGCGGGTCTAGAATAGGTACTTGGGATACTTTTTTTTTGTATTATGCGAGGATGGGTAACAACAAAAAAGATACCTAGCAGATGTATGGATGTGTACTCCACGACTATAATGGCGCGCTTGCGTGTGTAGGATGTTTCATTGTTTGTGGGAGTCCATCACGTCACCTAAATTGTTTGGCCAAACACCCAATGCATGGAAGCTTTCATCATACTAGGTTGGCTCTTTTGAGATGCGCTCGTATGATCCCATCGCGTACTAAATCGATTGCCAGAATCAGACTAGCACGAAGAAACCTCAGAACACATCTACATACCAGATAGTAACGTTTGCGCCGTCGTCCGCGTGTCCTGTAAATACATTGAATAACACTACCTCAGAAATCGAGGGGAAATCGACTCAACGATGACCGACGTGGAATAGATATGACATATCCGCGGTTCCGGAGAGTTGTGTTTGACGGTATCCTTGAATTTCTGACGAAGGTCTAAACAGAAAACGACGTCACAAAGCGTGATCACTCCCATAGACGAACGCACTCACATTTCACGACGGACAGAGTATCATTGGAGCGATCCCCATACGAGGGCAGGTACCGGTTCACCATGATGCCGTTGGCGATTTTGTGTTCCAAGATGTCGATTTTGTTGAGGAAGATGATGAGGGTCGTCCGACTCAAAAGCTTGGACGAACAGACGGCTTTCCATAGGATGAATGAGTCTTCGAGTCGGTTCACCCTCGGGTCTTCTTGTAACCGCTCGTCGAAGCAGGATATAGGCGCCAGAAAGATAATCGCGTTCACTTGATCGAAGTACGGCAACCATGCGTTACGCTGCGGAATTAGAAGCCGTCAGTGACGGTAGCGTAAGATGAGGGGGATGAATAGATAACGAGTACTGTACCTGGGTACGCGAACCGCCGACATCATAAATCCGCCATGTTTGTGCATGGGAATCCCCATCTGGAAAATCAAGGTGTTCGCGCGACGTGCAGCAACGAAGGACGTCTGCATACCTTCTCCAACGTTCATTTCGTATTCTTGAATATCTAGCGTACGTAGGCGTGCGCGGACGATATCGTCGTCTGTTGGTTCATAATCACGGGTGGCGAGACGCGCTGCGTTATCTAGAAAACTGAGGATCACGCACAACTCAGAAAAAGACATGGAATACGGGAAGAAAGCGGGACAGACAAACTGGCAGAGTCTTCTAGACGGACCCTGTGTCTTCGTAGCATTTCCTGAACGAGATGATCCGACCACAGCGCAATTATGTCGTCTTTGCAGCTCGAAATGACCTCGGTGACATCTTGGCTGCTCACGCCGTCGTGTCTGATCGGCCTGCGACAGTTCTCTGTACCGTTTATGAGAGCCGCCTGCAAGAAGTTTCGCCAGTTGCGAGATCGAACGAAGAATTCAGTAGACGTCCTAGGTGAGAGCTTGGGTGACGTCAGAGGAGAGTGGTCTGGCATATCCTCAGCTTTGACTCCAAGGAGCCGTTTCAGGTCGCTCTCGACACCTCGAAGGGGACGAAGTCGCAGTCGGAGCACCTGGTGTCCGTCCGTGAAAGGAAGGGGATCGTCGTCGTCGTCATCATCGAATGCGTCTTGCAACGTCTCGAGGATCGTATTCACGGAACGGACGAGGTTGAGCTGCAGAACGGTTCTCCAAGAGGCGCGTTCCTGCACCCATTTATCCCGTGCGAATCGCATTCGGAAGTCTGGCGCGCGTTGTCAGCACTCAGAAACAAGAGCGAACCGAGACATGCTACCGACTCTTGAGAGTGGTTGATTTTCCTGTCGATCGAAACAACAAGGTTGTCAGTTATAAATCCGGGGAAAGAACCGAGAAGCTGACCGAGGGGGTCGGACATACCCCTGGCTACGAGTTATGACTTACCGCTTTCACTTTGACCGAGTAACAGGATTTTGACAATGTGTTCCTGTTTCTTGAGAGCGGCTTTCTCTGCACGGAGTTCCTCATCGATCTGGTCGCTGATTTTCTGGGCTTCGGCTTCGCGCTCTTCTCTCGCGGCCCTCTCTTCTGGGCTCTCGTCGAGCGGCGGCGCCGTGACGACGGCCAAGGGGTCTGAGGAGTCAAAGTAAAACACCATTTCCAAAGGTGTAAGTGAGATGGGAAAATAACTTGAGAATGGAGGCGAAGATGATAGAAAGGAATGGACAAGTCAAGCAGCATCATCCATCATGACAAGTCACCTAATTAACGTGTCAGCATCCCTGTTTCTCTCGTACATTTCAGGAATCACTTATTTCCACGGGTTGCCGTACCGAAACCCCAAGTCACATCAGGGATTTGTGCCTTGTGAACCCCCAAGCTGAGTACCCTCTGTACCCAAGTGAATCCCTGAAAAGTTTCAGTGCTTGGTGGGCACACAGAACATGACAGCAATCATGGCCACACTCCAACAGTTGTTGAATGACAGATTTAAAAGAACCATTTGCAAATTACCTCACCCAAGACTAATATTATAAGTAACCAACCAACCAACCATACTGGTTTCTTTTTCAACCTTTTTCAAGCTCTTTGACATCCTAATAGTCAAAAAGTATGTATTGTCAGAAAAGCACATCAATGCTTTTTGTATGAAATAATATAGACAAGCTTCTAAGCCTTTGAAGGTTCTGGAAGATGTTCAACAACTTTGTAGCTACTGTTTTGACCAAACAATCAATGCTAGGATATTTTTACTACAGCTTTCCCCCCTAATTTCAAGCATGCATTACCACTTTGATGTAATAGGCCCTGGACCAGGTTGTGAGAACTGACCCCCTTGCCAGTTCTGAGTCTTTTCTGGAAACTGTTTTCTATTATAACAAATTCAATGGCTGATGAATGGATGACATGAACCATAACATGGCTTAACAGTCAGGCCATAGTGGAGATATCTTGCGAGATATCACGATAATCACCGTGTGTGTTATTGCAGGACCAACGCTGATGGACAACGATCGCGTCATCTTGCAACCCTGTAGTTCTCGTTTGCAATACTTAGCCGTCCCCTTGCAATACCACTGTAGCTCACCCGATGATCTTCATTTTGCAATATCAGACAATCCCCTGCCTGCAATTGCAAAACTCTCGCCCCCATACATCTTGCAACATTTCAAACTTGCAAGACCTGGCTCAGGATCCCAACATTTCACCACTGCCGTTTTTGCAAAACCTTCACTGCCGCACATCATACGACATTTCGCCATCCTTCAAAACTTGCAAGATCTGGTCAATCCTTCACTGGCGACTGCTACCCATTTTGCAAGACCATGCGAGTGCAGAGCTGCCCTTAAGGACTTGCAAGATCCAGCTAGTCTTCACCGCCGCTGCCCGTCCTGCAGTAATACTCACATTCTTCGTTTGCAAGATCCAGCAAGTTCTCCCACAGCCATAGGTACTTAAGGATGCATGTTTCATACCCCTCTCCTTCCTTCCGCTTGCATCTGCAGTGCTTACTTGCGCACCCACTCCCACGCACGCACGTCTACATTTGCACCCAATCAAATACAACAACGTGATCGTCACCACTTCGTTCGCTCAAGCACTCACAGCCCATTCCCTACAGACAATGACTGCTCGTGCACCATCCACTCGCCTGCCCACCCCAGACAACGATGACGACGATCAACGGTGTGAAGATTGCATCACGTCGTCATTACTCACTTGCTTGTGCACCCACGGCCATACCCCCGACGACGACGACATGATTGTCACATTGTCGCACCCATCCACCAAGGACAATGGGCATTCCAAACACTTGATGGCCCTGTTCTGACCTGTTAGTAAATAGTCATTGTCTAATGCGTCAGAACAGTTCTTTCTGACATTGCTTCCTGCAGGTCAATTGCAGGGAGAACATGAAGGTCGGATATCATTGACAAGTAATTCAATTGAAAGGATGACATGAGCCTGCGACAACCACTATCAAGAAGTCCGAGCAGATTATACTAAAGTGGAGACACAAGTGTAGTGGATGGGGGATGGTTGTAGCACGACGTATAATAGAAAAATCATGTTGAGTAAGACTAGATAAATGGGATCAGCAGCGCGTGCCGGTTGCGATGCGGTCCGATGACACTTGGGGTTGCGCCCGAGCTTGCACAACGTCTAAATCACAGGGAGACTAATCTATAAATAAACAGGATCAGCAGCGTGCGCTGGTTGCGACGCGGTCCGATGACACTCGGGGTTGCGCCCGAGCTTGCACAACATCCAAATCACAGTGAGACTAATCTATTGGTTGACCTTGCGTCTTCTGTAGTATATTCACGTGAGTTAACAACCCACTTTACGAAAGTAGAGAAGTGGTGCTTACTTGGTCTTGGGGGCTGTGCCTCCATCCTTCTCGGCACTGCTGTTGGCCGACCGTTTGCTGTCCCTTGCAGTCTTCTCCATTGGGAATACTTTCCGCTTTTTCCCTTTCATATTCTTCATACCGTCTGTAATTGGTGGTAAGGGATGATTCTCTTTGCTAAGAGGATCACCAATGGAATTGTCCCGCTGGGCGCGTAGAGAAGGCACAGGCCTTCGTTTTGGTCGTCTAGGTGGAGTTGTCGCGTCTGTATTGTTTTGGCCACTGGCGCTCGGAACTTGTGGCGAGGTGACAGCACCGGGCTGAGTCTCGGGGGGAGTGCAAGCTACTTGTACCACATTGTCGGAGAGTGGGTGGCACGATGGAGAAACCGGTGCCTGAGGACTTGGAAGCCGTGGGGAAGGAAGTATTGCTTCAGTTGGTGTGGTGGATACGCCAGTAACCATTGAGCCGAACGTGTATTGACCATCAGGTGTGCTACTGAAGTCGTTGTTCTGGTTGACATTGCTGAATTCTCCGAATTGACTGATGCCAGGGCTTGTCCCCATATGCCCCATCGGTGTTGTATGTGCATGCTGGACGTTCAACGGAGATGAACTGAAGTCGAACCCTCCAGGGAACACCGATGTCGGGCAAGGATCACCAACCATTGATGTGTCGCCCAATAAGGTCGCAAAGAAGTCAGGTCCAAGGTTGTTGAATGGGTCAAACTGGACAGACTGAGTCGTACCGGGTAAGATGGCGTTCGACGTCATGCCATGGTAGTTCGAATACATTGCAAGATCTGGCATGGTTGATGGAATGGTGGCCTGCGTTGCAAAGTTGGTGGGCATCATTGTTTCCAGGTACGTCTCGGGGGATGTCGAAGGATGGGCCATGGTTCTTGCAAGATCCGTGGTTGTCAGCAGTGCCGTAAGATTTGTGGCAGCTGCCAGTGGAGGTGTTGCAAGACGTGTTGCGGGCGATGTTGCAAGACATGCGGACTTTGCAAGATCGGGTGTCAGTGTTGATGCGATTGAATGGGGGGGCAGGGTATAAATTCCAGAGAGATGGCTCTCCCCTTCATGGTCGACACTCGATCTCCTGTTGTCGTCCCCCTCGTCAACATCTCTCCCTTCATCAACCCCTTCTTCATTTTCTATGCCATTACTATCACCTTGACCATCGATACTCTCATCACTCTCCCTGTTGATGCCTTTGTCGACGCTGTCAAGCCCACCCATAGTAAGCGGCCACGGAGTCAATGGTATGTTTTCTAAATGGTAGACCGTCGACGTCAGTAGTAATTCACTCCACTTAAGTCAAGTATATGCTTACCGAAGGCCGTCGCCAAATACCTGCCATAGGCTGCTACGACCACCGTATCGAAATCAGCATATATGTCGGCAAAGTCACGGTGATCGCTTGTACTTCCGACATGGAGACTGACGGTGACCAAAGGTGAGCATTGATAATCAGTTGGATAAGGGGACTGACCTTGCTATGGCATTGTTACCCGTATGGTCCACAGGATCGGGACCACCCATCAAGACGCTAAAATGCCACATCAGCAAACCACTGAGTTACTGGGCAGGACTGTACATCACATCACAGCATGTGACAGTTGTGACAGCGCTACAGATAGGTCCCCCCCTGTGCAGTCGTGTCACAGCGCTGTGACAGCGCTGTACAGAATCCCCGCACTGTACAGCGCTGCCACAAAGCGCTGACAGCGCCGCACGACAGTGCTACACAACACAATACAGCACTACAGCTACATGAAATTTTTCCAGTTCATTTTTTTCTCCTCCCCTTTTACTTGTAGATACTCAGGTAGTTGTGTGGTAAACAATGTTATTTTCGTAGTTACTTTACAAAATGTCATGTATCGACGTGCTAATAAAATGACGGCCGATGGGGTTGGGACACGAGCGGTTGCGCTTGAATTGATGTGGGGGCGGCAGACGAGCGGTCGGGCTCGAATTGACGTGGTGGACGCAGGAGACGAGCGTTCTGGCTCGAATTGACATGGTGGTGTGACATGAGCGGTCGGGCTCGAATTGACAAGGTAGAGGCGGGAGACGAGCGTTCCAGCCCGAATTGACATGGTGGGGGTGGGAGACGAGCGATCGGGCTCGAGAGCGTGTAGTGGAGGTGGGACACGAGCGGTTGCGCTCGAATTGACGCGGTGGGGTGGCAGACGAGCAGTCGGGCTCGAATTGACGTGGTGGACACATGAGACGAGCGTTCCGGCTCGAATTGACATGGTGGGGGTGGGAGACGAGCGATCGGGCTCGAGAGCGTGTAGTGGAGGTGGGACACGAGCAGTCGCGCTCGAATCGACGCAGTGGGGGTGGCAGACGAGCGGTCGGGCTCGAATTGACATGGTGGAGGCAGGAGACGAGCGTTCCAGCTCGAATTGACACGGTGGGTGGCAGACGAGCGGTCGGGCTCGAATTGATGTGATGGACGCGGGAGACGAGCGTTCTGTCTCGAATTAACATGGTGGGGGTGGGATACGAGCGATCGGGCTCGAGAGGACATGGTGGAGGTGTGACATGAGCGGTCGGGCTCGAATTGACGTAACGGAGGCAGGAGACGAGCGTTCCGGCTCGAATTGACATGGTGGGGGTGAGACACGAGCGATCGAGCTCGAGAGCGTGTAGTGGAGGTGGGACACGAGCGGTTGCGCTCGAATTGACGCGGTGGGGGTGGCAGACGAGCGGTCGGGCTCGAATTGACATGGTGGGGGTGGGACACGAGCGGCTGCGCTCGAATTAACGCGGTGGGGGTGGTAGACGAGCGGTCGGGCTCGAATTGACGTGGTGGAGGTGGCGGGAGACGAGCGATCGAGCTCGGAGGGACACGATGGTGGCGGGAAGTGAGCGTTTGCGCTCGACTTGAGACAATAGAGGTAGGAGACGAGCGTTCGGGCCCGAATGGATACGGTGGAGGTGGGAGATGAGCGTTCGAGCTCGAATCGACACGTTGAAGGTGGGAGACGAGCGAATGCGCTCGAATGGATGCGGTGGA